>JAPYZL010072846.1:0-18722 GCA_030522825.1 Platygaster orseoliae | reverse complement strand
AAAAGGTTTTTTTTTAAATAAATTTATTCATGACAAATATTTGTAATGAATTTTTTGTTGAATTTGTCCGGATTTTGGTGGCGCACCCTGTATGTAGTTGTGAACTTGGTTCGTAATGAATTATGTAAAGTGGATTTTCCAGTTTCGCAAGTCAATCAGAATAAATTTTCGCTCTCGATACTATCCGAATTATTCACACGAATAAATTGTCTGGCAAAACAAAGATTCATCATCGGTTTTGGCGTCGTTCGAGATTTATTCTTATTTCTGAATCCGATAAAAGACGAAACAGATTCATCCTTTTTACGTCTGTGAATGACAGTTATTGAACTATTTTTTAGAAAAGTGCGCAAGGTCGACAGCGTGACAAACCATGTTTCATGCTTGTTACTGTTATGTAATTGAATTTGTCAATAAAGTATCAAAGAAAATAAATAATTAATTTTTTATTTAGAACCTATCCATTGTTATTAAATAAACAATTTTTAGTGTTTTTAATTATCGTTGTTCGGTGATGGTTTTTCTGCTGATTTTTTTTTGTTTTTTGTTTTTCTAAACTTTGGTGAATTTTACAAAACTCGTTTTTTGATTTTCGAAGTATTCTATTTACCGAATCGAAAGTTAAAAACTTCCTAATTTTCGTTTATTTTTCCTGGCAACCATAACCATATTTGGCTGACATACCTATATATAAAATGATAGCTTTCAAGTATTGAATTAATAAAGATGAAAATATCGATTTCAAGTGGTCTCGATGATGGTAAATTGAGCTTACGAGCGCATTGTATTCGCGGTTCGTTTAAGTATTTACGTATGAGTGGCTTGCGCCGTGTCTGATTCACGCTATGTATTTGTAACCTGCTGACCGATTTCGTCAAACAAGTGTCCTCCGGACGTCCCTGAAATGGTTTATCCATGAATGGGCATCGCACCATTTTCGTTTGCACGAACTTTTCAACAGCATTGCCATAAATGCATCACATTTTGTACCACACATTAAAACAACTATTATTATCTGCACTTTTGTAATAGCTCGGAATATAGTTCATAATTATATAGTAATAATAACTGTTCTACATAAAATTGATTATATTAATTATATATTCTACTTACTGAAATGTGTAGAGAACATAAAAAATGGTTTCATGTTGAAAGATATTCAGGATTCTCAATTTTACTAACTCAAAAATAACTAAATAAAGAATAAGTTTTTCTTTGAAAAAATTTGATTAATGAGTTTGTGGGTAGGATAACGCAGAAAATAAAAATTTGAGTAATTGTGCCAGAAAGAATAATTGTTAAAGAAAAACTAAAATCTATGACAATGGTGAAAATATAAAAAAAACTTTGAACACTGGAGCATTGAACTCTAGGAATCTAGGGAGAAATTGATAAAAATACCAGAAACTTTTTCGAATCATACAAACTTTGAAAAATACTAAAAGGAACAGAATTCTATGAAAGAACTGTTTTACGAAAAATATGAAGAAATACCTGAAGTATAGAACTTTGAATTCTAGAGCATAAAATTCGAAAAAGTGTGTAAAGGAACGTATATTACATGTTATTTATGAATTACAGTTGTATTTGCTAATATGCTGTATAATTTAAACGATATTGATTATTATAATTGATTTTTCAGAAAACAGTGCCATTCATATAGATTTTCTGTACACATTTTATACGCTGGTAAAATTTGGTAGAAATGAACAGACAAAAAATAAAACAGTAAATGAAAGATAATTCATTCGTCAATCAAAATAACAATTCAAAATTTTTTTTGAATGAAATAATTTATTACAGGATAATTAATAACAAAGTTATTAAAAAAATGATTTTAATTTTTTTATTCGATGTCTTGTTTTGAACGAGTAATGATTGAAATTTCTATAAAAATTAATAATATCAATATTCCTTAAAATTTGTATATAAATAACCTATACACAATTATCATAAATAATTTAGTAAGTAATTCATGAATTTATTTAGTAATTAATTAAGCAATAAATTGAGAAGTTGGTATATATTATTTGTTTTTTTTAATTTTGTTATAAATTAATTATATTTCCTTAAACTCCTGATATTGGTTCCATTTTTGAATCAATCAATTATTTCATCATTTAGTAGCTTCATAATTCATATGTCGATTCAAGAAATTTTTTCAATAAACTCTCATTTTTCGTTGAATATTGAAAAAATATCGTAAATTAAAAATGTCTGAAAATGTTTTGACTATAAATATTTAGACGGTTAAACTATTTGAAAATTAATAAAATAGTATTATAGAAAAATAAAAACTATTGTCAAGTCAGGAAATCTTAAATGCTCGAAAATGATAAAAATTTGTTTCGTGTATGTACAAAAAGGAAATTTGTTAACAAGATCAAAAGTTCTACTGATTTCATAAATTCGAGTATCTTTTTCTGAAACGTTAACAAAAATTTTCGAAAATCGATAATTATCCAAAATGCCAACGATTGAAATTTCAATAAAATTTGATAGTATCACAAACTGATTCACAATATTTCTTAACATTTTTACAAAAATGACCAGTGGCGGACTAAAGACTTTTGAGGCCTGGGACGGTTTTGTCGTAAAGGGGCCCCCTTTTTATAAATTCGTCATATTATGATTATTGAACTATCAAAAAATGAAATGGTTATTTTGGACGTGAAATTCTCTAACGAAAAATAAATTTATTCACAATTTAAAACTACGCTTTGACGCAAGCATTTTACATTTAACATATGAGAGTTTGTGTTTTCTTGCTTTAATTGAAGCAAACTTGTCAATCACTTCGTCGAAATCTATTGTTGATGCGATTTGTCTCTCAATTGACAAGATGGCGAGACTGTTCAATATTTTTTCACTCATCGTAGACCTCGAGTCATTTTAAATCAGTTTTAATTTCGAATAACTTCTTTTGCATGAAGCTACTGACACACAGATCGTCAGAAAGTACTTTAAAATGAGGCATAGATTTGACAAAGATTCTTCTTCTTCGTCAAAATCATGATACACAAGATTCCGTTCCCGTACAGCAGATGAAATATTCGTCTTCGACGCATTCATGAGAAAATTTCTCGTCGTTTAGGTCTTGACTAAAATACCGCCTTTAGAATGTATTAGAAATTTCCCTTTTTGCGCTCAACCTCTCTTAAAGTTCATGAACGAAACGATCCAAGCACTCGTACATTGATCTCCAATTTTTCTTTAGGACAGTCAAATTAGAGTCTGTGGTCAGCTCACCTGGTAAAAGTTTTCTCTTTCTGAGTCTTGGTCTATTTTCAATCTCAATGTCACGTTCTTGACTCTTTTTAGTGCCAAAGGCGATAAAAAAGCACAAAATAGCTTTTTCATAAAATAGATAGAAAAGCATAAAAATAATAAATAATACAAACTTGTATTTGGATGTAAATCTTGATTTTCTGCGGAATGTTTTTCTGTAACTAAATATTTCAACAATGACTTTGTTTGCGACTGACTATCTTCAGCTTTAACCTTTTGCTCCTTTCGCTTTTGAGCACCACTCTCGTAGTTTCGTGTCACTGTCAAACAATTTAACATTAATATTTATTTATGAATGCCTGGTGTTGCACTGAATTTTTTGGTTATGATTGCACTTTTCTGAAGAATTTTCATTCTTTTCCTGATATATTTGTATGTAGGAGCCACCTACTTTCAAACAGCAAATGTTGCGATGAATGCACATGATAATATAAGATCAAACGTTTGTGAAAAACTCGGTTATATTGTACGCTGTAAACGCAAACAATTCACAACTTTCAACAAAGAGAATTAAGGGGGTCGTCTACTTTTCAACTTTCAAAAAATCGATTTCTTCTTTTTTACATAGAAAGATATAAGAAATACTTTGTTAAATGGATTAAGTCAAATTCGTCATAGTTTGAGTGCTACAGGTCGTGAAATGTACAACCGCGCGCGATAAATTTGTGCGACTCCGCTGCCTTCGTCCGTACTTTTCTCACTTTAGATAAAACCTGCTACGATATTTTTTTTTTAAATCTACTATGAATCCTTATTTATATGTGTACGTGTATGCAAGAGAATCTTATAGATTTTCTTTGAGTTTTTCCAGTTTGAGACGAAACTTTACGTCGAAAAAATCGTAATCTTTAAAGTTGAATTCCCAAAACTTGTGTTTTTTAAGATGGAGTAACCAGTTTCGCCAAGAAGGAGTGTACATATCCAGTTAAACTTTTTTTTTTTTTTTCAGCTAACATGTCGCCATAAGTTGACACGAGCTTTTTGCAAAATTTCGTTTAGTTAAGTATGTAAATAAATAATAGTGGATACAAATCCATGAAAAAACGTCACCTTTACTTTATAGGTGCAAAATTTTGAAAAAGAAACAAAATAATTCAAAAAGTTCGTGTCAACTTTTGATAGGAGTAAATAACAAATAACAATTTGTATAGTTTCTAACTTTTTTGAAACTCTCAACTTGCAAAGTTTGTTACCCAATCTTTCGATACACTTTCGATGAAGGCTCGGGCAACCGAGTGTTTTAGCTACGGTGGTAGACATTATGAATTATGAAAAACAATGTAAAATGTTGAAGAATAAAATAGGCGTGTCAGAAAAGTTCTGCCACGCTTGCTCAGTGCCATCACCGGCAGCAAAAAATGGGGCCCCTAGATTCTCACCGTGGCTTACATATAATATTTGGAAAAATTTGTCATCTACGAACTTACAAACGCTGAAGATAAAATAGATTGGTAGATGCGTCGGCAAAATTCATCATCAATGAAACGATTCAGAATCGAAACTTCAAATCTTGTCCTTATAACGTGCAAAATTTTTTCCGCACTTTAATGGGGTAGTTGTTATGAAGCGATTACAGTTTGAACTTAGAGCTCTAGCTGTGAGGACCTTTTTTTTTAGAATGCAGATTTTGATTTTCTATGTTTTACAATCGCACATAATTTTTGGCATTGCCAATGATGTCTGACATTAAAAAAATTTTTTTCAATTTATTGGGGCCCCCTCGACCCCTTGGGGGGCCCGGGGCGGGCCGCCTCTCCGCCTCCCCCCTTAGTCCGCTACTGAAAATGACATACATATGTATAAGTATCATGAATAATTTAGCAAGTATTTCATTAATTCATTAATTTTTTGAGTAATTAATTAAACAAAAAATTAAGAAATTATTATATATTCTTTGATTGTTTTTTATTTCGTTATAAATGAATTATATTTTCTTAAACTCTTGATATTTCTTCCATTTTTGAATCTATCAATGATTTCATCATTTAGAAGCTTCATAATTCATATGTCGATGAAAGAAATTTTTCAACAAACTCTCATTATTTGTTGAATACTGAAAAAATATCGTTAATTAAAAACGTCCGAAAATGTTTTGACTATAAATATTTGGACGGTTAAACTATTTGAAAATAAATAAATTAGTATTATACTGTAGAAATTCATGTAGAAACATAAAAAATATTGCTAAGTCAGGAAATCTTGAATACCCGAAAATGATAAAAATTTGTTTCGTGTATTGACAAGATAGAAAGTTTTACTGATTTCATAAATTCGAGTATCTTTTTCTGAAACGTTAATAAAAATTTTCGAAAATCGATAATAATACGAAATGCTAACGATTAAAATTTCAATAAAATTTGATAGTATCAATATTTCTACAAATTTGTACATAAATAACATACATATATACAATTAACATGAATAATTTAGCAAATAATTCATGAATTCATGAATTATTTGAGTAACTAAATACACAATAAATTGAGAAATTGTTATATATTTTTCAATTGTTTTGTATTTCGTTATAAATGAATTATATTTCCTTAAACTCTTTATATTTCTTCCATTTTTGAATCTACCAATTATTGCATCATTTATAAGCTACATAATTCATATGTCGATTAAAGAAATTTTTTCAATAAACTCTCATTTTTTGTTGAATATTGAAAAAATATCGTAAATAAAAAATGTCCGAAAATGTTTTAATTATAAATACTTAGACGGTTATCCTATTTGAAAATAAATAAATTATTATCATAGAACAATATAAACTAATGTCAAGCCAGGAAATCTTAAATGCCCGAAAATGATAAAAATTTGTTTCGTGTATGTACAAAAAGAAAATTTGTTGACAAGATAAAAAGTTCTACTGATTCCATAAATTTGAGTATCTTTTTCTGAAATTTTAAAAATTTTCGAAAATAGATAATAATCCAAAATGCCAACGAATACGATCAACTTTCTTTTTTCAATATTTTGATGCAATGATTTTCGATTTAAAAGTAACAGCTTTATTTTTCCAAGATAACAGATTTCATCTATATACATGACAAAAATTTAGTTAAATCGTGGTGGTAGAGTTCTGTCAAATTTATTCGTCACTCTAACTGATTCGGCCACTTAAATTTGACTGATTCGCAGTTGCCGCATTTTTTTGTTTTTATTGAACCTGTTAGATTTGACTGAAAATCTGTCGTATTTGACAGATTCAGTATTAGAGAGCAAAATTAAGTGACGACCTGAAACTCAAACAGTATCTTGAATTCAATCCATTTTCAAATTCATTTTGAAGCAAACAAATCTTCAATCAAGAACATATGTCTTGAATCAAGAATGATTTCTTCAAAGTATCTTGAATCTTCTTAATTCGAAATTTGCCTCTTTCAAGTTAATTGTGAACATCGACTAAATTTAAGATAATATTCAAATTTCAAGACATGTCTTGATTTTGTCGCATCTTAAAATAAGATTCAATTCTTCTACGTTCATCAAAAGTGAAGTTAAACATCGTCAACGTAGTTAAGCGATCATTTAATAACTTTTTGACGGCTTCAAATTTTGTCAAAGTGTGTCAAACGTTCACTACGGGGGTTAAGGAGCGAAAAACCGCCACCCCCGACATCGGGTAATCGACAACGCCCTTGTGCAGAGTACCAACCTGCGCGTACATATACGGCAAAACGAGAGACGAAGTGAGTCCTCGGCTCGACTCGCCGATCTCGGATCTCCTACTATGTACCTCTCCTCCGATGACGACGTTCAGAAATCGGAAGCCAGTCGGTGCCGCGAACTCATCGTGTGAGCCGGTTGCGATCGATCGCGCACGCGCTCGAGAACCCGCCGCGAAAGATCGAGAATTATGACAGACAGGTGTTTCCGAATCGGCGAACCATGACAATCATCGATAATTCGCCCGAAAATCGAAAAACCCGACACTCCGCGGTACCCGAAATTTTCCAAAAAGTGAGTCGAAAATAAAAAAAAGGTCTTTTCTCTTTCGGGCTTAACTCAGAAACGGTTGAGGGATGTTGCACTTCGCCTGCAACTTATGTAACGATCTGAGTCAAAAGCGTAATGAGATTCTTCTCCGTACCGGTATTATGTAAATGCGGCTTTAATTTTCCAGAAGCACGCAGAAATAATGCAAATGTAATGAAAGTGAGCAATGGCATTGACGTGACGTGGGAGAGAATAAGAAAATAGTAGATTATCACCGAAATAATCGGTGGCGAATAAACGAAATTCTCTTCGCGTAAATAATCCTATTTTTTTCTTCTAACTCTATTCGAAAGTATAGATGAATAGGAGAAACGAAGAAAGGTGTGTTTTTTTAAAATGTAGATATTGCAAAGTCTTCAATCGCTGTTTTCATTCGAAATGGCCACGTCCTTGAGGAGGTCACGTGGGGCCCAGCTGCACCTACCTGACCACCCACGAGTACAACAATCTTCCTCCTCCTTCTCCTCCTTTCTCTTCTTTTGCCTCCCCCTCTTGCACTGTCTTAGCTTTTTTACAACTGCCTAATGTAAGCCTTTCGCTTCTTTTTATCTCTGTTTAGAATAAGTTCTGTATACTTTTATATTGAGACGTGCAGTCCTTTTTTCGACATGGTGTGAATTGTGCACGAGTTTATTTAGCACCTATTGTGCATATTTTTTAGAAATTTGTTACTATAATTATGAAATTAGAAAATTATGGCATAGAATTTTTGAGTTTTTGAATTCATAAAATTGTGCTCTGGACGATTGTGTATATTTTTTAGAAATTTATCACTAAAATTATAAGACTAAAAAATATTGGCATTAAATTGTTTGAATTGTCAAATTAATGTTAAAAAATGATTTTTCTATTGTCCTGTTTATGAATTCATAACAATGTGTAGAATAAATACGATGCACAATTGACACCACGCCCTTTTTTCCAGTGAGTAGGTCACTTCATGTCAGACCTTCATTTGATAAGGTTTCTGAAAATATTTCTAAATTTTTTGGAATTCTTTCGTGCAAAATACAGTATGCAACTTTAACAGGTTTTTTGTACAAACTTGGGAATAACCTGGTAAGTTTTTTGAGAATTTACAAGAGAAGTTTTCGTGATTGCCTTAAATCAAATTTTATATTAAAAAAAGTTTCATTTTATTACAAGTGCTGAGCATGATTAGAAAAATTGTTGGTTAAACGTATTATTAGATCTAATAAATGTTCTGTGTTGACATGTTTAAAACCACTTTAGAAACATTATTATTTATGATTATTTATTTTGAAAAAATTAATTTCAAGTATTTTTTTTTTTTTAATATTTTGTTTACATACCTATATTTTCTGTGACGAATCAGAGATCGAGAAATATTTGTTTTATGTGAAACGTCTTTAAATTTGACATTCTTTAAAAACAACGTTAATGGCAATATTCGTTTTGAAAATAAAATTATAATGTAAAACAATTTCCTAAATTTGTGTTTTCTACGTTATTCTAGTAAAATTTTTTTAGATTAGGATTTTATTCAAGAAAAAATTCTCCTCAAACCAGAATTATTTACTTTAGTAAAATACCAATATTGTCAATTAAAAAATTTCTTTTATATTAAAAAAATGTAAATCTTATTTATTAATAAAAATAATATATTCATCATTGATAAATAATACTCATTTATTAGTAAATAAATAATAAAATCAAAAATTTTTAATTTTGTTCAGGCGCGTACGCAGTAAAAATTTTCGGGGGGGGGGGGTTGTTGAAATCAATTTTCACTTCTGGGGACGATTTTTTAAAGACCCTAAAAAAATTCACAATTTTTCCAAATTTCGGGGGGGGGGGGAGTTGAACCCCCCCCCCCTGCGTACGCCCCTGATTTTGTTCAACTTTGAGAACTTACATAAAAACATTCGTTCTAAATTTCAGTAAGTACATTTTGGTCATTTTTACTTATTTAGTTATTCAATAGTTAGGTATATTTTCATGGATTATTATTTAAAGTTCGTATTTTTATCATTTATTTATATAACTTGTTTTATTTTTACATGAAAGAATAGTTTATTTTATCTAAATTTCGAATTGGAATCTTTTTTTTCGTAGGATTCAGTTACATTTAGTATAAATCAAAAGTTTGTATGTTTTTTTTTTCAATTTTTTATTTTCCAACATTCTTTCAAATTTGTACTTTTTACGTTATTCTAGTCAAACACTGTACCTTTAAAATTTCACTAAAAAAAATTCTCCTCAAACTATAATTATTATTTTAAAGTTAGTAAAATAACAAAATTTTATTTTGTTCAACTTAAGATCTCACATAAAAACATTTATCCTGAATTTCAGTAAGTCAATAATTATATTTTTTTACATTATTATTTAAAGTTTATATTTTATCATTTATTATACCTTTTTTTATTTTTATATAAAATAATTGTTCATTTTATCCGAATTTCTGGAATAATATATGATTAAAACTCCCAAAATTTCCCTCTGTTTAGGTGCCTGACTCGAACGATTTTCAGTCCACGTCACTCTTTCGATCTTAAAATTGCGGCCTTTCGAAACGTGTCTTCCAGCGCTCGTTTTCCCTTAAACATTACATAGGAACAACGTTCGAAAGTGAAAACTCGCGGTTATTTGTACCGCGACGTGGGAAAAACTTGCCTCGTATACGGGGCGCGAGGGAAAAAAGTCACCTCGCGATGACGCGGCTTTTCTTCTCGATCAAAGCACGCGTCATTTCCCGGCATTTTTTGCGACAGGAAAAAAAATATCCTGATATCTCCATTTGTCATTCTATACACAGATTTATCATTTAGCCTCACCTGTTTATCTTGGCTCGGAACCTCGAAAACCGATTTATTTTCGTCCTTTGAGAGACTCGATTTGCGATTTTGCGAACGATCACGCGTTTCGACGTTGCGGAATCGCTTGTACAGTTATATTTACATGATCGTAACTCGAGAAATTTCATCTTGAATTTCAACTTATTTTACAGTCAGTATTCGCAATTTGCAGGTGAGAATCTTTAAGATAATTATTTCGACTTTTTTCATCTTTAAAGTTGCAAACTGATGTGAAATGTGTTTTTTGTATTTCACCTTGATTTTATCTTCAAATTGTGTTCTCCAATTTTGTTATATATTTAATGTATACTTTAAAGAATGCAAAACAAATTTGAGTTTGAAGCTTACGACTATTTTTTCACAATTTGAAAAATTTATAATTTATTATTTTCAATAGGTTGAATCTATACCCATAAATTCTTTTTATGTATTTATTTCTCAGTTTTTCCCATTTCTTTTACCATGCAGTAAGTTGAAAAAAAATTTTTCCTCTACAAATTTTGTGAATGAGAAACAATTAATTCAAATGATGAGAAAATAAATCATCATTTTTTAAACAAACTTATAGGAATACAGTCAATTGAATATTGTGTTACAAAAAACACAACATTTTCAAAATTCCTGTATTTAAAATATCAGAATACCAAATTTTTCTAATCTTGAGACTTTAATTTTCTCATCAATTGTATAACTATTGTTACATTATTGATTTATTGTCTTTTTTACTTTGATTTTGTAGAAAATTCGAACTAAAAAATCGCCAGAAAAAATGATTAACATTGAAGATTAGAAATGATTAATTTTCAATTAGTCGATAGTATAATGAGGAATTTTTCATTGAAATGTTAATTCAATAATAAAATTTATTTTAATAATACAACAAAAGAACTGCAATATTCTTTAATTTTTTAATTTTTTCGAAATTTTATTGATAATGACAACAATTTTATCATTTATAATTAATCATGTTCAATTAGTTGAATCTATACCCATAACTTCGTTTTATATATTTATTTCTCAATCTATTCCATTCTTTTTCCATGCAGTAAATTTGGTAAAAAATTTTCATCTACAAATTGATGAATGAGAAACACTGAATTCAAATGATGAGAAAACAAATCATCATTTTTTAAACAAATTCGTAAGAATACAGTCAATTGAATATTGTGTTACAAAATACGAAAAATTTTCAAAATTCTTTCATCTCAAATATCAGAATCACAAATTTTTCTGATCGTGAAATTTTAAATTTCTAATTAATTGCGTAACTCTATTGTTATATTATTAAATTATTGTCTTTTTCACGTTGACCTTATAGAAAATTTAAATTGAAAAATCGCCAGAAAAAACTATTAAAATTGAAGATTGGAAACAATTGATTTTTAAATAGTCGATAGTAATTATGTGAATTTTTCATTGAAATATTAATTGAATAATAAAATTAATTTTAATAATAAAACGAAAATACCACAATATTCTTTATTTTTCATTTTTTTCTCAAGATTCTATTGATATTTACATCAATTTTATTAATTTATCATATATTATTTTTAATTAGTTGAATATATACCCACAACTTCTTTTCATGTATTCATTTTTCAGTTTTTTCTCATTTCTTCCACCATGCGATAAATTGAATAAAAAATTTTCATCTACAAATTTCTGAAAGAGAAACAATGAATTAAAATTATGAGAAAATAAATCATCATTTTTTAAACGATTCTATAAGAATACATTCAATTAAATATTGTGTTACAAAATACGGAAAATTTTCAAAATTCTTGTATCTAAAATACCTGAATCCCAAATTTTTCTGATCGTGAAACTAAAAATTTCTCATTTATCAAGTAAGTATTGTTACATTAATAATTTATTGCGTTTTTTTTACTTTGATTTAGTAGAAAATTCACATAAAAAAATCGCCTGAAAAAATTATTAACATTGAAAATTAGAAGCGATGAGTTTTCAATTAGTCTAAAGTATTAAGGGGAATTTTTCGTTGAAATAATAATTCAATAATAAAATTAATTTCAATAGTACAACAAAAGTAATGCAATATTCTTAATTTTTTAATTTATTCAAAGTTTTATTGATAATCACAACAACTTTATTAATTATTAATTTATCATTTTCAATTAGTTGAATCTATAATACAACTTCCTTTTATCTATTTATTTCTCAGTTTTTTCGTTTCTTTTACCACGCAGTAAACTGGATAAAAAATTTTCATCTACAAATTTATGAATGAGAAACACTGGATTATTCAAATGATAAGAAAAAAAATCAATTTGTTTTCTTATAATTATCATTTTTTAAATGAATTTATAGGAATACAGTCAATTGAATATTGTGTTACAAAATACGAAAAATTTTCAAAATTCCTGTATCTAAAATATCTAAATCCCAAATTTTTCTTATCTTGACATTCTTAATTTCTCATTAATTGCGTAACTCTATTGTTATATTATTTAATTATTGTCTTTTTCACTTTGATTTTATAGAAAATTCAAATAAAAAAATCGCCAGAAAAAACTATAAACATCAAAGATTGGATACAATTGATTTTCAAATAGTCTATATAGTATAAATGTGAATTTTTTATCGAAATACCAATTCAATAATAAAACTCATTTTAATAATAAAACCAAAGTTCTGTAATATTCTCTATTTTTTAACTCTTTTCAAAAATTTTATTGATAATCTCGATTTCAACCGATCTTCAATTTCATATCTTTTTAGCTAAGACGAATAAAAATGAAAAAATAGGTAAAATCAATTCGAGCTTTAACTTCATTTCACTTGTAAAACAAGAAAAAACGCTAATAACTACATATTTTGAAATCAAAATGAAGTTTGAAAATACATTCAAAGAAGTTGAAATGACTACGAGCTTTCGACTCGGGAATAACATAGCTATTGAAATCCCGTACGAGATGTAAAGAAAAAAGAACGTGTAGGCCAATCATCGGTTTGAGGCGCCGATTGAATAGGCCGTTACCTCATTAATTTGCAATTTCATACGTAAATCGCGCAATCGTATTACATTCTCATTCATTGTCACCGCGGTGAATTGTACTTGGAAGGCGTCGTTTTTGAAAAAAAAAAACAAAGTTAGGAATTTTTTCTCACAGAGTATAAATATCAACACTCTTGGTTTTTTTTTTTTTTTTTTACAAAAAGTTTTTATAGAGTTGCAAAAGTGTGAGTTCATAAAAACTTGAAAGGAAAATATTTTTTTTATTGCACATTTCACAATCATTCCCACCGAAAAATCCTAGTTTTCCTGAATCTGAAGGTCACTCAAAAATTTCTGCTATGTTATTTAATATTTTCGAATATCTCATAAATCAAAAAAACAACATCGATCGGTTTTGAAAAATATTTTACGTTCATCAGGTTTTTATTCTTTCTTCAAAATTCGAGTTATTATTTAAAAACTTAAGTTGGAAGTCCAAAGTTACATATTTTCAAGTTTTTTTTAAAGAAAATGTTTTTTCATTACAGATAAATAATTCTGTGTGCTGTATACTGAAATGATCTTTTTAAACGAGGAAAAACTCGAAAAATCTTGCAAGAATCTCATTTCAAATATCTCTAAACTCTGCATACTTGTTTAATTCGTCATTTTGTTGTTGTAATATTCCTGCGAATTTTGATATTCATGAATGGAGGGAAATGAACTTTAAAATTCAGCATGCAGATTTAGTGTCCATGAAAAATTCTCTCTTGACCGAACTCGCGTATCTGGCGCTATTTCATTCAGTCTCAATGAAAGAAATAACTAAAATCCCGGCTTAAACAGCCTTTTTTTTGTTATTCCAGGCGATACGAGATTTTCAAGTGAGTTAACCATGGAAGTGATCTCAACGCGTCGATACGAGGTTCGTCCTCCGGCGCGGGATAGCCCAAATACCTTGGTAATGTGAAAAGGAATACAAGCAAAAACTTGTAGAACGCGAAATTTGAAATTTTAATCATGTTACGAAAATAGCAAGGCACTCAAGAAAGTAAATCTGGTGTTTATAAGAAAAAGGTGATAATTAAAATGACTGATACTAGGCTTTCAAGACATTTTTACATGACAAAATGGAATTTCTGTTTTTCTGTGATTTTAAGGACTTAAAGAATTTATGGAAGTGATTTTTTTACACATGAAGAAATTTGAATAACAAAACGAACTAGTTTCTTGACTAATAATGAAAATTTTATTTAAATAAAATAATAAAATAAACGTAAATAAATTTTAAAACAGTAATCTTCAACGCTTGACAAATACTCGAAAAACTACACTGAGTGAAACATTTTGCAGTTTTTGTCAAATACATTGCAAAAATTACAATATCATTGTAATTTTTATAATATTATTGTAAAACTTGCAATAATTATTTTACTTATTGCAGTATTTTATATATTACAATATATATGACAGTTTTTACTATACGATTTTGTAAATTTTTAAATTTATACATGAAAATTGTACTATGTACGAATTGTAATTTTTACTTTACTATTACAAAGAATCTGATATCTGTGTATAGTGAAACATGTAATATAATATTTCAACTTTTATAATTTGTTTTTTAGCTTGTAAAATATTATTTCATGTATAAAGGAAAATTCATTGTATATAGTAAAATTTACCATACATCATTGAATTGTTCAAATAATGTATCTTATTTTGTTATCCAGCTTGTTAGTAAGGATTACAATATCATATTGTAAAAAATACGAGATGTATAGTAAAAAATGAAATATGTTAAGTAATTTTTATAAAAAAATATATTTATTGTTATAATATCATTTGACAATATTTACAATATGGTGTTGCAAAAATTACTATATGTGACTTGGAATCAGGAAATAGGGTTTGAGGGGAAAAGCCGTAAGGCCTACATTTACCCAAAGCGTGAAGGTAATATGAGCTTTACGGCTTTTCCTGTCAAACCCTATTTCTTGATTCCAAGTCACATATTATCTAGCAAAAAGTACAATATGTCTGAGTGATTCCCGTTTACTATACAGTATTGTAATAATAACAATATTCTTTTCTCAGTGTAATTTTTGTTTTTGGATTGTTCAGGGAATTTCAATGCACAGTAGAAGACCACAATGTCCAAACCGTAATGACAAAAGATTTTTTGAGTCCATCTAATTTAATGTAAAAATTTTCTTATTATTTTAATGTAACTTAAATCTCTGAATAGTTTTTATTATGTTCAAAATTTCAAAATTTTGAGAAAATTGAAAAACTGTGAAATTTTTCTTAATAGTCAATAATTTTATAAGTAATTCGAAAAATGACATAGATTACTTATAAATTTTGTATATTGTAATCATTATCATATTTTTAGAAAAATGTATGATTTTTTCTCAATTTTATACAAAAATTTCAAAAACTTGGAAGTATTGAAAACTTATGAAAAATTGTTATGAGTTACACATATTTTGATAAGTTTTTTTAGACTATTACTGTTAAAATATAAAAAACAAATGAAAAAGCATCGAGAAATTCTTTAGATTGTCGTAAATTCTATGAAATTCGAATAATTTTTTGATAAATCTTAATATAATGTTACTAAATTTTGTATACATTGTGAAAAAATGTTGAATTCCGAACAATTACAGAAAATATGTAATATATTACATTTTTAAAAATCAAGAAATGTTTTACCATACCGATACAGTCCAAAATTTTAGAAATTCTAAAAATAATCTAGAATGTAATATAACTTTGAGGAATGTTATTTGTTAAAAATTTTAATGGTTCGGTGAAGCCAGAAATTAATAGTTATTGATTGATTTTTGCAATGATATTTTTGGGTATATAATTGTTATACCATTATAAAGTTTTTTTAAATCAAAAATTGATCTTCGCACAAAGTGTTATATAATTGTAAAAATTCAAATAAAATTCAAAATTTCATAAATTATTAAAAATTACAATAATTTTCAAGAACTACAATTTGTAAGTTTTTTCCTTGTTTTAATTTTTTTTACATTAATTAAAAAAATTTTTGTAAAGTTTTGCACTTCACATATTTTTTAAATTTCTGGCTTATACTATTGTAAACATGTTATTCACAAACATACCTCAAACATGTCATATGTAAAAAATATTTTCCAAAATTTATAAAATTTAGTTCATTATAACTTGGACATTATGTTTTGGACATTACCGTACCCAATCCAATGCACAAATAACACCCAAACCCTTTAATTTCAAACATGCCATTAAAATTCCACTCTGGAACCATAACGAAACCTTGGTCGTGACTACAAAATGAGAGAAATTCCCTGAGCTTCATGTACGGAGTTAAAAGAACGAAAAATCGACGATAAACTTACGCTAATGACCGGGTAATTCACGTATGGGATGTGACGGATATGGAAAAGGCGAGCCTTGCACTTTCTAAATAACCATGGGAGACAAACTGCGTCTCCTGTGTTATTTCTCTAATGCCCGTTGCTGGATAATTATATGGCTAACGTATTTATGAGCGTTCAAACAGAAGAATTCAAACGCTTAGGTACGGAAGTAAAAACAAAGCATTGTGTCTGCAGCGCGCTTCGCAATTGAATATACCCGTTACACGTGCCTTCCTTTATTTGCATAATTTATTCAACTTCTGTTTTACAGATCGACCCCGAAAAGCCCGTGGCGAAAGTCAAAGAAGGTGAGTTTTTTTTCTCTTGAAAAGTGACAGTGAAAATTTTGTTCCTTCCACAAACGAAAGAGAAAATCGCGATACTCCGATAAGCGCACGTGGCGTTGAATCTCTGCTTGTTGCGAGTTCGGAAACACGTGCAAGTCGTTTCGCGTTAGATTTTTTTGTTTGATACGTAAGCAGGCAAGTAGGAAAAGGGGGTTTTGGAGTTTCAAAACTTTTCTGAAATTCGAGAGGAACTTATTATTAATTCACGAAAAATGGACAAAAGTGAGGATGATGAAAAATAATGTATAAAAATAATGATACTGAATCATGAAATGAGTAAAATTGAAATTAGAATCAGAATTTTCAGTTTTTCTAACTCAAAATAACAATTATTCCAACTTAAAGGGAATTTTTTCTGAGACTAAATTATAATACAATATATAACCAAGCATTTACTATAAAAAAACGTGGGAAAATCAATTTTTTTCAATAGTCCTTTTTAAAAATAGACTTAAATTTGTGGAAATTTTATAAGAATCTTTAAACTTTGAAATTTGGAAATGAAATTCTAAAAAATGTGGACAGAAATTCATAAAAATACAAGAAAATCTTTCGAGTCATACAATTTCTAAAAAATACTAAAAGTTATTGAATTCTATGAAATAATTTCGTTTTTGAAAATTCAGCACAAATGGCAGTGTATAAAAATACTAGAAAACAATAAAAAATTGTATAAATACTGAAAAAATTAGAAAATTCTAGGAATACATAAAAAATACTTATAATGAACTTAGAACTTATTATCCCAAAAATCTATGAAATTAGAAAAAATCTATTGATATTTGCATTCTAAAGAATATAATTATACAAATTGATAGATAAAAATCTACGAAAATACTAGAAGTAAGAAAAAATTCTAAAAAAGTCTTTTGATTTTCGTAAATACTAAAAAAATGCAACAAATACTAGAAATCTTTTCATACTCAAAAATTATATAAAGAAAATTTTCTAAAAAATATTACTTCACGAAAAATAGACGAAAGTGAGGATGATAAAAAGTAATGGATAAAAATAAGAATACTGAATCGTAAAATGAGGGAAATTCGAATTATAATTAGAATTTGTAGTTTTTCTAACTCAAAATAACAATTATTTTAACTTAAAGGAGTTTTTCTGAAACTCAATTATAATACAATATAAATAGCCAAACACTTCCTTTAAGAAAACTTGAAGAAAAAATTTTTTTCAATAGTGATTTATAAAAAAAAAGATTGCATGAAATCTACGAAAATTCTAAGCATCAAAAAACTTTCAAATTTGGAAATGAAGTTCTAAAAAATCAAGACAGAAATTCATAAAAATACCAGAAAAGCTTTCGAATCATACAATTTCTGAAAAATACTAAAAGTTATTGAATTCTATGAAAGAATTGCGTTTTTGAAAAATCTGCACAAATGGCATCAATGTATAAAAATACTAGAAAACGATAAAAAAAACTATAAATTAACGTAGACCTTATTATTCCAAAAATTTATTAAATTATAGAAAATCTATCGATGTTTGTATTCTAGAGCATACAATTTTTAGAATTGATATATAAAAATCTACGAAAATACTAGAAATCTAAAAAAATACTAAAAAAAGCCTTTTGATTATTGTAAATATAAATAAATGCAACAAATATTAGAAATCTTTTCATACTCAAAAATTATATTAAAAAAATTTACTTAATAATATTAGTTCACGAAAAATAGACGAAATTGATGATAAAAAATTATGCTTAAAATATAAATAACAATAATGATAACCCCTCTCGATCCTCGGAGCCATAATGAATAAATTAGTGTTGAATGCTTCTGTTTAATTCTTTCTTTTTCTTATACAAGCTTTCGACCTTGTTTTCAGGTCCTCATCAGGTAGCTTTTCTCTTTTTATCTATAATTGTTCAATTATTACGCATTAT
>JAPYZL010072837.1:0-11125 GCA_030522825.1 Platygaster orseoliae | reverse complement strand
CAGAGTCGTCATGACGATGTCGTCAAAGAGTCATCTGGCGACGTATTTGACGTGTCGTCCGACGGTCCGTAAAGTGACCGATGACGTGTTCGTCATTTAAGTCGTCAATTATGTCGTCATGGTTTGTAGGGTGATATTGTTTGTGAATTTTAGGGTTACGTGTAAAAGAAATTAGGTTCGAAGTCTTAAAAAAGGTTAACATTTCACTGAGTATACATGTAATTAGGATGCATATTTATTAGTAACACAGTAAAAATTTAAACAGTATAAAATATACAAAGCCATTTCACGTCTCGTGTATTTAATGTATATTAGCCTAGGAGTACTTTTTTTATCATTTCACTACTACAAAGTTCTTCATCCCCATTTCGAGGTCCTATGCATTTACTGCTACACAAGTATTGGAGAAGGGGAAGTCGGTATTTTCCACAGAAATCGACGAACTTGATATGTTCGACTCTGTTGTCGAAGAAAACGCCTGAAAAAAGGAAAAATAAGAAATTTTGTTCTCAAAGCATGAACTGAAAATCTTTATGAAATTAAGAATACTTTATGTATAATTATGATAATTAATTGAAGACAAGTTTTGCTGCAGCAACCAAGGAATCAGCCAATATTTTTAATTATGACCATCAAAATTTCGGTTATAGAATCTTATAAAATATGTTCGTCATAACCAGTAGGAAAGAAGAAATTATTGACTCAAAAGAAAATTATTCATATGAATAACTTGGCCATATTTCTCGAAAAATAATTAATATATTTTCTTGCAAATAATTCGTATCATTTGTCTATAAAATTATTTTTCACAGCTCCTTTTGTACAAAATCTGTTTTCGGAGTCGCGAAATTTCTGAATTCATTAAACTGTGAACAGAATGAAATAATACTATGAAATCAAATTATAAAATAGTATTATGAGTATAGTTATATGGTTTGTGACCAAACCTTTATCATAAGTTATGGGCTATTTTTGATTAAAGAATTAAACAATAAATTTTGTAACAGTGCAACAATAAATTTTGATCTGGAAATTCGTGAATTTTAAACTTTGTTCCATTAAAACAAGTGCAATGTTCTGCAATAATTTCATTTGTATGGAAATTCTCTATAATTTTTCTTAAATATGAATCATGATTTTTTCATAATGAATTTGACGCTTTTTTCATTAATTTTCAATGGTATAAGGTTTTTTCGTCTATGAATAAATAAATAAATAAATTGGTAGTTTTTCGTAAATACTTCTTCCTGCTCTGGTCATAACCCTCACTTTTTTCGACTAACCAAACCTTTGGTTGATGTTGTAGCCAAATATTTTACTCTTCATGTGGATATAAGAATCAGCAATCCGTAACTCACTTTTACAATTAAATTGGAAAAGTTTAGGAATGTTTCGAATTTGCACTGTCTGCAAATTTTGAAATTATGATATTGAACTCTGGTTTCGGAAAGAAGCGGAAATTTAAATTTTCATCTTAATTGTTCATTCGTAAGCATCGAATTTTAATTCATGAAAGTCGTTTTTTTTAAAAAAGTATATAATTAGGTATTTAAAGTTTTAAAGATTTATATACATTCACAATGGCGTAACTACAGATGGCAGAGGCGTAGGCAGAAAAAATTTCGGGATTGTTTTTTTCGAAAAATACATGTATCCTTTGGGATTTTTTAATTTTTTATCTTTGGAAATTTGGCTACGATTGTAAGATTTTTCAATTTTTTGAATTTCGGATTTATGAAGTAATACAATTTTTAAAGTCCAGAGTCGTACATTTTTCATATACCTATTTAACATAATGGAATTCGAATTTTTGCAATTTTTAAGTAACTGCCGCATTTTATAGTAATTATGAATTATTAAAGGATTTTGTAGAATTTTTTCAGGTTTCTAATATTTAAAAAATGCTATATCAATTTCAAGAATAGAATGCTCTAGATTTCGAGTTTTTATCGATTTTCAATTATTTAATTGGTTTTTGGAAAAACGACATCTACATAAATAAATAAAATTTTTATGATCTCTTTTATTTTTGTATTTATTTAGTATTCTGAAGATTTTTTGTCATTTGTGAGTATTTCTATACATTGCTATACATATATAGTTTTTAGAATTTCATGCTCTAATTGAAAGTTTAACAGATCGTAGATATTAATTCAGATTTTTCATAAAATAATTCATCCATAGAATTCCATTGCTTTAAGTACTCCTTTGGAGTTTGTATGGGGTGAAAGACTTTCTCGAGGACTTTCTGGTATCTTCACAAAATTCTATCAAGAATTTTTGGAATCTATACTCGAGGGTGCAAAATTTTTTTGAACTTTATAGCATTTTTGTTTGTACAGTTCAAACTTTTTTTTTACGTTATTTCTGTTCAAAATGTATAATTAGAATTCGGTTCAGGAAAAAGTTATTCTGAAGCCATGATTTCTATTATTTTTGAGTTATGAAAATGAGGAGTTTAGAATTTAGAGAACTTAGAGTTTGTATACGCTTTTTGTTTTTAAAATTCATGTAAAGAAACTCATTTTTGCACAGTGAGACGTCATAAAATAATACTTAAAGATGTAACGAGGTGCAATCTTATGTTTATTATACTAAAATTTTCGAATTTTTTAAAGATGTAAGCGAAGGATGCATACTTTCAGGGGCAGACTGGCGGTAGTTACGCCACTGTATGCTCACGATATTGATGGAAAATGAAAAGGAAAATTTATCTATAGTATTAATAAAAAATTATGAAAACATGTCAACCTTTGCATTTTGGATTAACACATCTGCGACCAGAGTTCAAGTACTCGATTAAATTTCCAGGAATCGCTGAATTCGTGTATGGAATTTCATTTGTTTTAATCACTCTAGCTGATAATTCCAATAAAGATGGCGTATTATGAGTCATGTCCGATACGAATCTTACGACAAGTGGATTGTCTCTCAGGGAAAGCTGGAAAAATAAAAATTTTTCATTTTAGGGTGTACAAAGTGTGTAAAACCTAGGTGTTTCAAGCATTGAAACAATGGCTTTTGAAAAAATGCCAAAAGAGAGGAACTTTAATTATGAAACAGTAATAAAGATTTTATTTCATCATATTCAATAAGAAACTGGATCTGTAACGAAGAATACCTACAAATTCCCTTTCGACTTGAATATTTGAAACTGAAATTATGAATTTCATGATAAAAATATACAAATAAATTAGACTTGAGTATTGAAAAGTAAAGTAATACAATTTATTCCATAAGAATTCCACATCGAGAAAGTGCGACTCTCAAGAACTATTACTTCCCGGTGATTTTTTCATAATTTTCAAAGAACGGGTTCGTACCTCTGTTAGATTTTTCAGCGTGATGATTTCAGTTGGCAAAATTTTCAATCTATTTTTGTGCAGAAGGAGCGATTTTAAACTTTTCAAATTCGAAATCGAGCTTGGCAGAGCTGCAAGATGATTGTCACATAAAATGAGAGCTTGCAAGTTCGTCAATTGACCGATCGTGGATGGCACTTCCGTGAGTCTGTTTCCACCGATGCTCAATACCTGTAAACTTGAGTCCACAAAATTATGCTGTGATTTGTGGTTCTTGACTATTGCGATCAACGAAGTTTTTGGGAATTATTTTTATTCTTAGTGTTTCTAGATTTTAATAACTTTCATTGACTTTTTGCATGAAAAACTAAAACCCGTTTTGACTCTTAAAAATAACAATATTGATCGAGAAGAACACGTAGTTTATAAATAAAACATTTGTAACGAGAAGAATTTAAATAAATTCAAATTATTTTTGACAATTTTTTCTGTGTCCGACAGACTTCGAGAAAATCATGAAAAAATTCAGTTTTTTGAAGTATGAACTTTCATTTCGAAATTTTTCAAAAAATATAAAAAATAACTAATATTCAAGATCTTCAAAATTCTTTACTTGGATATTTTGAAGATTCGAATGTATCGATTTTTTAAACTCATATTTATAAATGTATGAATTTACTGTGAGATGCTAAATTGCAGTTCAAAATTTTGTGAATGTATTTTAAATGAACATTCAAAATATTTTAACAGAAAGGCCGAGTTATTTAAGAATTATAAAACTTTATAAGTGCATTTTACCGATTGTTTACAACCATTTCATTTTTTATTATTCTACTCCGAAGTATTAAATAATCCAATAAAAAAACTCAAAATAAGGGATAAAAATGTGGAAACACCAAAATTTAAGCTTAAAAATCAGTTTGAATATTTCTTATACGATTGATAAATATTTCAACAAAAAAGGTAACGTTGAACTGTCTGTAAAAAAGGAAATCAATAAAAAATATACGCTTTTTAAAAAAATATTTTTAATGTTTTCATGTAAATTTCTCTTAAAAAACTACGAAAAAATGTGTTTGAAAACTCTGACAAAAAAAATTATATTATTCTCAGTTTTTTATAAGGTTTTCAATAGGCTAATAAAAAAACGAGATTATTCAGGAAAAATTAATGAGATACATTTTTCACAGTATGTTATTAAAATAAAAAGTATGTATATTTATAGTCTACTCTTATTTATACTTATCTTCTCATATTTCACAAATATTTCATTCTTGCTACATTGTGTTTTAATTTATAATATTATAAGTTAAACATTTGTTGCAAAAATCACTTCAGAAACTTTGCATATCCAAAAGTTACCTGCAAAAATTTTTTATCTCAGTTTTGAGCTCTGTAATAATAAATTTCAGGTTTGGACTAAACGAGAGTCCTAAACTCACAATTTTATTCTTTTTTTATTCTTCTAAAATTTCACAACTTTCAACTTGTATTGTTTATTTTTATAAAAACGTTTTGATTTCAATAGCAAAGTGAAATAATTTTCGATTATCTTTTGTGATCTAACTAATAATTGACTGTCAAAGAACCGCATTTTCTGCTTCCTGAAAGCAATAATCCAGAATTGAACAAAAAATTATTAATTCCCCAGCTCATGATTTTAGTCCACTTTTCATACAAAAGGTACATAAAATACTAACAAATCACCATTTCGGTGAAAAGACAAAGAGTAATTTATTCTTTTGAGAGACGACATTGTAAAATCGGAACTGAAATTCCTAATTTTTTCTTCCATCATTAGCCTACTTCTGATCCAAGCCTCATATAAAAAAAGTGAAACTCGTAATTCCGTTTGAGTCGAAAAATGTCGTTTTTACTTTTGGAAGAAGACATTCCAGAGTTGAATTAAAAATGAATCCATTATTGGTCCATTCTAAATTTAAGCCAAATGAAAAAAATTCGCAACTCAGCATTTCATTCAAGTAGCTAAGTGCAGTTTTTACTTTTCAGAGACGAAATTTCAGAGTTGTACCAAAAAAATTGTATAAAAAACTTGTACAAAAAACACGTCACTCAAAATTTCGTCCAAACAGTAAAGTGAATTTTTTAAATTAATTTAGGCAACACATATCACACTTAAATAGATAACTCTTTGGCACATCCTCAACCCGAAATTTTTCCAAAGTAGCAAAGTGCAGTTTTCACTTTCGAGATACGAAATTTCAGAAATCAATTTACAATCAATAGCTCATATGAAAACCAAAAACCATGTAAAAAATCCGAAATTTCGTGAAATTAAACGAATTTACCGTTGCAACTTCCAAATTCCCTGACTGATCTGCGCGATTCGGTTACCGCCGAGGTACAGGTACTTGAGAAAAGCGATGTCGAGAATTTGCTCTGGAAAATCGGCGAGCCTGTTACCGCTGAGATTCATTTCCCGCATGGCGGCCAAGTTTTCGAAACTTTTGGGCAAAGAGTCGTTGGCGAGCTGATTGTTTTTCGCGACGAGGCAGGTTAGTGTACGAAGCTCGCAAATGAATTGCGGGAGGGTCGTGAGGCCGCAGTTGGAGAGATCTAGGGTGCTCAAACTGTGGAAGCGGACGATGCTCTGGGGGATGATTCCCAGCCTGTTTTGGTACAACAAAATCGTTTCCACGTTTTCCGGCGAATTTGTGCACAAAAAATGCTCGTTCAGAACCTCCGAATTCAGCATCAAATATTGCAAGTCCAGGGTCCTGCCAGATTCAGCGTCACTCGAATCTGACGTGTAGCTTTCCATGCTTAGATCTGCGGAAGAGAGCTTATTTCATAGTCAAAAAAGTTTGTTGCAAGAAATAATTACTCTTCCAAAGTTACAATTTTTGCCCAACTTTTATTCAAGCTGTGATTCTCCATTCTCCAACCACTTTTTCCTCGGGATTAACAACAGAATATTCCAACAACGGAAAAAGCCAAAATATGATAATCTCGCGAACAAAGGGAGCGAATAATGGACTTAAAAACATCGATAATATTGAGAAATTATCTTGTAATCTCTAAAAAGATCGCAAGATAACTTCTCGAACCTTGTTCATACGAAATTAACGAAATCTCCTCAATTTGCGATGCAAATTCGATGCAGTCGAGACGCGGAAATAAATCCTCGAGACTTTTTGCGTCCGTGCTTGACAAAAAATGTTAATCCCATTTGTCCTGATTTCAAACGAAAATCTTCCGAATAAATAACTATAAATCCATACTTGATAGAGAATTTGTTGTTTTCATTTACATTCGAAACCAAAGTCACACTGCGAAACACGAAACTTTCAACGATGTATACGCGAATGGAAAAAGATTTGCGCTCGACACGATAAATGCATTCTAAACATGACCAATTCTAATCTGTTCTAATATTCACCCATTATAAATCTTCTTGAATGACGTTTGAAGCGAAAAAGTCGACGGTGTCACGATAAACAACAAAATAACGAACAACAATCGCACGAGCTTTCCATTATATGAAGCGCCCGCGAAGATGCTCGATCTCACACTGAGCCGGGCTTGTTTCCTTATCAGTTAATATAATGCCAGTTTATCTATGATCATCACTAATGCAAAGAAATCGAATGATCACGTGATTCGCGCGAGAATCGAGACGAAGAAGGCGTTTGCGTTTCCTATGCTGATTGTAATTATCTATAAAAAAAAAATTTTGTTTATCATTAAAGCCAACAATGGAAACTGAGGAAAACGCGATATTTATTTTCTCGCGTCGATCGAGAATTACTTTTGGATTTTTATTGCAGTTTTCGCAACTGTTGTTGTTTTAATAAATCAGCGATATATATAATTTATACAAAGGGTAGAATATAAAATATTATACACTGAGAGAAAAATCTAGTACTTTTTACTGAAACATATAGTAATGGAGAATCGAGTTGAAATAAAGTAAATTTTACCAGATACAGTATAGTATTATTCAAAATCTTCGTATAGTCATTGGAATATAGTATAGTTATGCTTATAAAAAAATGTGAAATTACTCATGATCATGTAAGGTAATTTCCCATGTCTTGTATACCGAGAACTCTTATTTACTAAAGTAAAAAAATATAATATGTGTAGTACTTTTTACTATATCATCAGCTTAAAGGAATAAAAAAAAAAACAAGAAAGACCAAAAGTTATAAAAAAAGAAAAATAATGAGGTAATTTACCTAGTAAAAGTTTATTACAATGTAAGAAATGCATTTGAATAATTACGCGATATTAATCACATCTCGTTTAAGTAAAAAAAATCAAGCAAATACGCAAGAGTTGAGATGAGTTATGATGTACGTAAGAAATTTTGCAACCTTTTAATGAAATTGATATCTTTTTGCCATTTCGATCTTTAAGGGATGAGAATTTTTCGATTTATTATTTTTATAGAATTTCATGTTCATAGAATAGCTTTACATTCTTTTTTCACGTTTTAGAAATGAACATTAAAAACCTTCAGTTTCAAATTTCAATGTTTCTGAACCATGAAGACTATTTGAACAATTGTAAAAATTGTGAAAATCATCAAAGCTGTCAACTCTTGAAAAATTGTCAAGTTTTGATACGGATTGCATTTTGAGGCTTCCAAGCCATGAAAATTGTTACAATAACTGTCAAAAGCGTTTTAATTTCTGAAAAACTGTAAAAAAGGTTAAATATATAAAATGTAATGGATTTTGAATTCTAGAGACTGTTAATCTGTATTTTTTTAATTTCTCAGTTATCATTACTGTTTGAATAACTGCCAAAATTGTGAGAACCACTAAAAAACTATGAATATCTTTTTTAAACTGAAATTTTATGAAACCTTTAAATATTCAAACAACGTGTTTAACTATGTTCCAAAATTCATAAACTATACATTTTAAGAAATGCCCGAACTGTCAAAAATCCAAGTTTAAACTAGTAGAAAAATCTCAATACCGCCAAAACTTTAAAATTTGGCAAAACATGTAAAAATGTAAAAACTTAAAATGTTTTCTATAGTTTCGAAGCTCTCAAAACTGATGTTATAACAAGTGTCGAAATCATCTAAGTTGCCGAAAATTATCATAATCAAAACTGTATGTCAAAGTCTTCAAGCTATCAGAACTAATAAATCAACTGTCAAAATCGTGGAAACTGCTTCGAATGTTTTTAAATAGTCAAAGCTGTTGAAATTCTTATAAACTTATGAACTACCAAGACTGTAAAAAATTGAAAAATCATAAGCATGACAAAATTTGGAAAATTGGGAGATTCAGATGTTTCACAAAACTTAGTAATTTCAAAAATTACTTCAAATGGAATCTTTTAGCAAATTTTCTTATTCCATCATAATTTTATAAATGTCTTCCACTCCAGGAACATCTTTAATTATTATTATTTTCAAATTTTCTAACTGACATTCTGCGAATTCTCCTAATTTTGTGAAATTCAAATATTTAAACAATTTTCAAAATTGTAGAATTGTAATAAAATTGATAAGGGAGATTCGAAAAGTTGTTGGATATTTGAAATTTCGGAGATGGTAAGAATTTCAAATTTGTAGAAAATAACTCATTTTCATAAATATCATTCATAATCTTCAATGATTAGTGAAATTTAGAAATTCAGTCACATTTAGAAATATTTGCAAATAAAGGACTTTCGCAAAATTCATAAATTATCAATATTCGGAAAATGCTCCGATTTAGAAAATTTATGAATTTATGGAAATTTGAAGCGTTCTGAAAATTTGTAACAAAAAATAGTCGACAAAATTTATTGATAATTACCGATAAGTACCTATATCGAAATTTGATAATTATGAAAATAGAAGTGTTTTGATATTTTTTTAAATTTTATTTCGAAAATATAAGTTACTTTGGGCATTCCGTAAAAATTTGAAAAATGTCGAACATTTTGGAGATGTTCATCTTTTTTGTATATAGACCTTAAAATGCAAAATTTTGAATCATGTACAATTCATTAATTTAATTGTAAGTGTAATTATCGTGTGGTGCTCGAAAAAATTTCTAATGATGTGTAATGAAATTTGAATTAACAATTACCATTTTCAGTTTAGCGATTTATTTATTATTCTAGATAACTTGTTATTATGTTGCGATGTTATCATGAAAGTAATTTATCATGTTGCTACATACACCAAAGAATTAATCAGAAAATCCTAACATCAGTTATTTAAATATTGACATTTCTGCTTAATTTTAATTTCTCGCAGCTAAAAAAATTTTGAAAGTTATTAAAAATTTTCCGCCTCCCAATTTTTGCCACTATGAGGAAGTATAGTTTTGTAGCAAGTTTAGTAGCAAAATATTTAGTGGCATTAATTCAGGAATGAATGCATTCTTCTGATTAGTTTTTGAAAATTAATTTTTATTCAATATTTTTTCTTTAATTTTCTTTATAATTAATTTACTTCGAATATTATTCATTGAATTTCTTTATTGTTATTACTTATTCATTATTTATTTCTAATGTTCTTTTATTTTTTTTTGTCTAAGTCTTTTATTTAGTTGTAGTTAGTAAAATTTTGATTAGTAAATTAAGTAGCATGTCTCGTTTGCCTATTTAGTAAATCCAGCCGGGCCCACGATCATTTAATGATTGCAAGAAAAGAGATATTTTAACGTTTGTTTATGATCAGTCGCGTTAAATTTTCACTTTAATCATTTACCTAAAATGTGGTTTTTCCACTTTTAAATTAGCGCCTGTTCAGTTCAATTAACGACGGACTAAATTCCGTTTGCCAAACGGTTTTGTCCCATCGCAAGTCAAAAGATTCGAAGAAGTGTGTAATTTCTTCGAAATTAAGGTATTTATTAATTAAATTTCGAACAGGACATTTTGGAAAAAAATCACATGAAAACTTCACAGTGTCCTTGGCACTCTTGCAAATTTACAACTCGTATCAATGTACTATTTTTTTGTAATAAATTACTAAGCTTTATATATCATTACATTGAGTCTTATGGGTAAAAGCAGTTTTTTCAGTTTTTAAAAAAACCATGAGCAGGATATGTCTGAAAATTTGTGTCTTTATGCTGAAACAGTTACTTTGATACGCAAGCTAAAGAACATGAAGTTCTACCGTCCCTTTTTGACAAAAATCGAAAAAAAAAACATTCAATTTTACACTACCATTGTAGGAACAAACTTGGCAACAGTGTACATACATATGCAAGCATATTATGGAGTGTTCTCCTTCTAATAAACACTAATAAAGAGAGAGAGACAGAGAGCACATGCGACGTTGCCACGTAAAAACGCTACACGATACCCTGAAATTTGCTACAACAATATTTTCTTGCACGTAACTTTATTTATAAAGGAAATACATCAAAACCCTCTCTCAAAATATTCCTAATAAAAAATGAGCTAAAAATATCCTCCTCCGCGATTTTCTTCACGAACCAAGTTCTCAACCAAGATACTTGGCTTTGAATCACCAAAGTCTCATTTCAAGTTTTATTTACGTGTTTGGTAAACACTGATAATTACAACTAGGGATGTTCGATACCGATTCGATACTTTAGGAATCGAGTACTTTATACTCGATACTCGAGTAGTCGATACCGATTCCTGTAAACTCAATACTTAGTCGATTCGATTCCTATTTCAGTGGTATCGACTCGTGGATTAGCCAATAAAAAGGCTGTAGATGCGTGAACTTTTATTGGTATATATTTATTGGTATACCCTAGCCTCCACTAGGGTATATATAAATTGAAAAAAAAAACATATATAATTTAAAACTCAAAAAAACTGCGATCACAAAAATTATGTATGATTCAAAATCTTGCAAAAATGTATATATT
>JAPYZL010072822.1:0-20493 GCA_030522825.1 Platygaster orseoliae | reverse complement strand
GATCATGGGAGGATTTTATCATTATTGAAAGATTTCTATTCAGTCTGGCCTTTGAAAATTTTCTGTTCCCACTCGCCCTTAATTTTCGGTGAACATTTGAGGCTCTGAGAAAAGTTTGATCGATTTTGCTTCAAAAATTCCTGCTCTCCACTTTCGGCTCCGAGGCTGTCAAATAATCCTGTGAAGTATGATCTTAATTTTACTCCAAAATTTTCTACTTCTTAAGAGGACACACATAAGTTGATGTAGTGCAAGAGAGACGTATAGAACGGAAAGCGAATGAGAGGAAGCAGGACGAAAAGGAATGTCTTCCGTGTCCTCTTAAGCTTTCAGCAAAATATTTTGAATGCGAGAAAAACATTTCTCATGTCCATCTGGTGGGTGTTTGAAAGTACTAACTAACCTGAATACGCGCGAATATTCAAAATTCGGATATGAATGGAAATCCAACTCTATTTTTTTTTTCTAATTTTTCACAACATTTGTCTAGTGTCGGTATATTAACTGTTACCATATGAGATGATTGAATCAACAACATCCGTTAAGGATCGGTATATTAACTGTTACTATATGAAACATTTGCGTCAATCACAGATAGTTTATTTACTATAGTTTTGCAATTTGAAACAAACATTAATTTTTTGTGTCGTTCAAGTTGAACACCTATTTGATATTAGAGCGCGTATTGTTGGTTCAAGTAACTGCAGCCAAATATATTATGATATATTTGTCGCAAATACTGCTGAATCCAAAGAACTTAGTATGAATTACACACTATTTTTATAACTAAGATATATATTGATAGCTAATAAATATTTGAGAAAACTGAGCAATTATACGCGTATATTTGTATTGAACATACTGTTTCTTCAGTGTAATGACTCGACAGAAGGAAAAAAAAAATTTTTTTTTACACACAAGTTATTATCCAATAAAGTTTTTGGCAACTTTTTAAACGAATTCATTTTCCTCATAAACAAATCAACCGATTTAAATCATATATTTTGAAATCGACAAGAAAATAGAATGAAGCTTACGAAAGTGCTAGAAAATTAATGGAAAAACTTTTTTTACAATTATTTTTTTACAAATTGTTTATAAACAAATGATGTTTTATAGTGTTCTGCACTTTTTAAAATTCTGAAAAAACTTCTGACTTATATATACTTGAGTAAACAATACAATATGATATTAAAATATAATTGTAATACAATACCTAAATATATCAACTTGTAATTGCTATATTCGACGTTTCACTACACTGTTAGAAATTTTTGTATTAATTTTAATAAACTTGTCTTGGAAGTTTTTTACATAGACGCATTTAAAAACCAATATACAAAGTTGATGGAGATTACTTAACTTTTTCGATTTTTAATTGACTAGTTCATTGTATTTTTTGTACAATATACAATGCATAATATGCAGTAAATAATATAGAATAAACAATATAAAATTTACTAGTCTATTAATTTTGATACACTACTGACAAATTTTATTATGCGTTGATTGAAATTAATACATAAGTTAATTAGTCTGAGTTTAATACACGTGTTTATTATTTCTAATGTAAATACCATATATGAATGTTAATTGAAAATAATGCACTGAGAGAAGTATAACACTTTTGATCAAATATAATTTGGTAACTGTCAAAAAATTATATTTATTTCAAAGTGTCATACGTTTGGGGCAAATATATATCTATTTCGCCATTACCAAATATACATATCTTAATAGTTAACATTTCTTCTCTCAGTGTGAAATTTTTAACAGTCTATATACTGCATGGGAAAAATAACTATATTCATAGCTAAATGTACTTTAATACATAAAAAATTTGAATAATATTATAGATTTCCCTTGAATACAGTAATTTTTCCAATATTTATAATGCCGATTTCCAAGTTTTTTTCGTAATGCTTGCATTGCATTGAGATATCGCGACGAGTTGCGTAACAAATCTACGCCCGGCTACTGTATTAACAGAATCGTAATTAAGAACAGCAGCCCACGCGGGCCTCGCGGGCCCGGTGATGAATGCTCTGGTGTTATTGCGGCCCTTTAATAGCGCGCTGCGCAAAGCCCCGATAAATAACTGCCCCCGGTGCCACCTCGATCTGCCGGATCTAATTTACTTTCCGGAAGCTGTTGATCCATTTGTCCGCGATCCGCTAATCCACGCCGCAACTTTATTGAGGGTATTTGTCTTCGGTGCGTCTTATCGCGATTCAGAAACCACGAGCGTCTTATCGATCTTTTCGTTACACGTCAGATTTTCTCTTTTACTTTACTTTTATAAAGATGAAGCAAAGTTTTAAGGAATATTTTGAAATTCCTTTTAGTTGAGAGAAACTGAAATTTTGTATAGATGTGGAAGGTATGTGAGGATTTTCTGAGTATTTCATTGGTGTATGAAGTAACAGAATAAGTTAGTTTTATGATGGTATTGCAACAATATAATAAAATAAGTAAAATAAGTAGATAAAATAACTTTTTATATTATTTAATATATAAATATGATATATAGGTATTATATAATAAATATTATCTGGTGTATTATATAATATAAAATAATGATTCATAAATTATAATTCAAATTATTGAATAATATATATTATATAAATATCATACTAATATATATATATATATATATATATATATATATATATATATATTTATATAAAAATAATACAATAATTTTTTTTTTTTGGAATGATGTTCTTATATGAAGTGATATATTTTTTGTCAATTAGAAAGAAAATAAAGTTAACCCTAAGGAGAACTCAAAATAGAAAGTCGAAAGCTTGGAAAAAGTAATAAATAAATACGAATCAAGATGACGTTCATTTATTCAAAAAAATTTTGACTCCACATTAGATCGAAGGAATGATTATTATGAAATAAAATAAATTTCGATTCTTAAAAAAAATCTAGATGTGATATAAAATAGAAATATAATAATCCAGAAAATTTCCAAGAAAGTTTAGAAATGAAAAAAATTAAGAAAATCTGGGAATCTCAAATATTTCGAATAATTCGAAATTTTCTCGGTTCCAAAAGATACATTGAGAAAAATAATCTAGTTTTCCGTACTATAAATATTGGAAAAATTACTGTATTCTAAGAATCTACAGTATTATTTTAATTTTCCATACATTATAGTACATTTAGCAGTGAAAATAGTTATTTTTACTATGCAGTATAGTAAAACGTCAAATATCGCAATTACAAGTTGATTTATAGTAAAAAATACTAAACGTTTTTTTCACTCGAGTAAATAACAGTTTTTCGACCAAAATCGACAAATTCTTAGATTTTTGAAAAATTGAAGGTTTAATCAAATATTTATTTGAATAAATATAATTGGTGATTTCGGAGATTGTCAATATTTCAATAATTCCCTCTAAATTTGTGGAATCCTCAAAAATGTCAAAAAATGTCGAAAATTGTGAAAATTTTCCCAAATTTCGTAGAAATACAGGAACTGTGTTGATTCTTTGAATTTTAAAAAATTAAAAAAAATTTTTTTCTTACTGCGATGATTGATAACTTTAAAAATTTCAAAACAAATCTACGAGTCTTCAAAACTTTGAAAAATTGAAATTCCCGAAGAAAATTCAATTCAATAAATATAATGTAAAACTTGTAAAGATATCAATAATTTAACAATTTTTTATAAACTTGTAGAATCTTAAAAATGTCAATAAATTTCGTAAATCATGGAAATTTTTCCCGATTCCGCTAAACTGCAAAAACTGTGTTGATATCTTCGAATTTTCAAAAAATCAAAAAATTGTTTCTGTCGTACGAAAATCATTGACAACTTTAGAAATAATAACAAAAATCTACGAGTCTTCAAAATTTAGAAAATTGAATTTTTCAAGGAGTTTTTGAAAATTAAAAATTATTCCTAATTTCTGTGTATTGTAAAAAATTTCGAATCTTAAAAAAAATCGAGAACTGAAATAAAATGAAAATATAAAAATTCTTCAAATTTTCCAAAAAGTCTAGGAATTAAAAAATTCATAAAACCTACCGACACTGTTAGAAATTTTTGTATTATTTTAATAAACTTGTCTTGGAAGTTTTTTACATAAACGCGTTTGAAAACCAATATACAAAGTTGATGAATATTAATATACGCTCTTGAGTTTTAATTGACTAGTTCACTGAATTTTTTGTACAATATACAATATACAATATGCAATAAATAATATACAATATACAATTTACAATTGACAAATCTATTCATTTTGATATACTACTGGCAGATTTTAATATGCGTTAATTGAAATTAATATAAAAGTTGAGTAATCTGAGTTTAATACATTTTTATTATTTTGATTGTAAATACCATACATGAATGTTAATTGAAATTAAATAAATTTCTAACAGTGTATTTCTAGCTCAATTCCAATCTGACTTAATTTCAAATTTCCCAAAATATACCAAAAATTTCGTTTTCTCTCCATCGAATTCGTTGAAAATTTTTTCCGCATTACTGATGGTCACAGGAAAATATTCTGACTCGTAAATTCACAATTTCACATGAGTGGTCGGATAAAAACACTGAGCGTTATCGATAACGTTAGGCACTTGAGGCGCTCGACCACAATTCATCCACTTCCATCGAGCCACTCATTGTTGTCCTCCGGCTGGCGTATCTTGCCCATGCTATTTGCCACGAAGCAACTACTCGTTGACCTACACACCGACATTCGTTCGCTAATAATAGCACGGGAACGCCATCATCAAAGCACGTTACGAGTATTGCCTCGTGACATCGGATAATGTCGAGCTCAGCTCCTTCAAAAATTCAAAGAGCCGGCCGTCGAGCACCGGACCCTTGCGCCAGCTGAAAAACCAAATTTTAAAACGTTCAAATCTTGGAAAATCAAATCAACTGAGGTCAGGTAAAGCTAGGAATCATTTCATTGTGATCCAAAGTTGCGAAAAAAATTTTTAAACAATAAATAAAGCACTGTTTATAAAATATAGTATAATAAGAGTGGTTTATTTATTGTTTTAAAATTTGATTTTCCGAGATTTGTACGTTTTGAAGTTTGGTTTCTTCAGGAAACCGCAAGAAACCGTAAAAAACCGAGCCTTGGTTTTTTACAGTTTTTTTTACTGCCGCCAGGGGAGCCCCAAATCTGCCCCATTCATCTTACTGATGCTCCAACGTTTCACCCTTATCAAAATATTCGCTATCTCGCGAGATCGAATCTTATCAGAGTTCTAGTTGGAAAGTTTACTAACAAACAAAGGCGTGTTCAGAAGCGTTTTCCCGCTGTTCTTAAACAGACCGAATCAAAATAAGAAAATCAATCGATAAATTGCAATTTATCGATTGGTTTTCTAATTCTGATTCGGTCTGTTTAAGAACTAATAGGAAAAATGCGAATAAATTAGTTTAAAAAATGTAAAGATCTCCAGAAAATTTGCGTAGATCAAGTAAATTATTTTTATTGTCGATTCGCCTAAAAAATGTGTGGGTATGTTTTTTTTTTTAGTGTATATTTTAAAAGCTTTGGAAGTATCAAACATTTGAAAAAATTATGATGAATAAAACAAGTTTATATAAAAATTGAAGAATTAACAAAGTTTTTCCAATTTTTTTCAGAAAATTCGCAGAAATATAATAAAGTATTTTTGTTGTTTATTTATTTGAAAAATGTGTAATTATGTTTATTTCATGTTTTTAAGTATATTTAAAAAACTTTGAAAGTATCTAAAATTATAAAAAATCATGATGCATGTGACAAATTGTCGTAAAAATTGAATATTGAAACTAGTTTGTATTATGCGTGAAACTCTTTTAATTTTTAAAAAATTCATATTTAAATAATATTTATATTTAAATTTAAATTATCAATGATAAAGGTTTTTTTCATGTTTTAAAAATATCTGAAAAACTTAAAGTATATTAAGAAACATTAAGGCCTCACAAATTTGAACGAATTCTTATACGATTTTTGAAGTTTAGAAAAGTTTGAAGGATTATATGAAGAATATCGTATAATTTTCAAAATTGAAAAATATTTTATATTTTACAGATTGTCAATCATTTTATGAAATTCAAAGAATTTTACAGTCCAAAAAAATATATGTAAAGTTTGTATAACAGTTTTTTACTGTATTTCTTCGAAATATGCATAATTATGTTTTTTCATGCAATAAAATAAAACTATTTGCATAAAATTCCAATATTTTTCGATGTTCAGTTTAATGTTGAGAATTCAAAACACTTGATTATTCAAGTTCAAAAATAAAACAAAAAAAAACGAATGATCTTAGCTGGATGTACTTTTGTGGAATTTCAATAGTTTGGAATGGTGTAAATAAAATAAAAATGTTTGAGATCTACGAAAATTTAATAAATATTGCAAATTTTAAGATTGGTGATAGTTAAAAAAATGTTCTTCAGAAAATTTTTATGAATCTAGTAAATTATTTTCATTATTAATTCATCTAAAAAATGTATGATTATACGTTATTTTAATTTTTGAGTGTGTATTTTGAAAAACATTAGAAGTATCGAAAATTATAAAAAATCATGATGAACGAGACAAATTTTCATGAAAATTGAACAATACAACGAGTTTGTATTATGCGTGTAATTTTGATAATTTTTAAAAATTGAGGAACATAACATTTTAAAGATCATCAATAATATAATGAAATTTAAAAAAAATTGTTAAAAACTACAAAAAATGTTCGTGAAATTTCTAAAAACTTTTCTTCATCAAGTTTCTCCAAAATATGCATGATAAAGGTTTTATTCATGTTTTAAAAAATCTTAAAAACTTAAAGAATATTGGAAAATCATGGGAACCTTAAACAGTTAAACGAATACTTATCAGATTTGTAAAATTCAGAAAATTTTTTAGAATTATAACATATCGTGTATTTTGAAAAATTGAAAAATATTTCAAATTTTACAGATTGTCGATAACTTCATAAAATTTAAAGTATTTGAACAGTTAAAGAAAATGTTCATAAACTTAGTATAACATATTTATTACTGTACTTCTTCAAAATATGCAAAATTATGTTTTTTTACTCCGTATAATAATCTCTGAAAACATCGAAAAGTAATAAAAAATTATAGAAAATTTTGAACGAAATAGACTAAATATAACTCGAAAATTTGTCGACATACAGTTTTTTGTAAGAAATTTCAGAAATTTCATCATTTTTTATTTATTATCAAGAAATTTGTATTTACCCAAATGTAACAAATGACTGTTGCTAAAACTTTCATTTCAAAACAGAGATTTAGAAAATGTAAAAAAATTTGGTCAAAAAAATTTTCTCTTTTACTTTTATTCTTTTCCAAACATTCCTTTTACTAACATTTTACAAAACTCAAAAAATCGATTCACATTCTTTGAAAAACGTAAAAACTTTCTTTATAACAAATCAAAAACATCGAAAACATACCTAAGGTATTCCCAGACTATATGGCAGCACTGCTTAGCATCGAATATTCATAATTATCGAAGCGCGTTGCATTGTGCACATTATTTTTGCATAGGCGCGCACTGGCTTCTATAAATAAAGCCTCTATTATCTCCGGGGTAAAAAACAAGGAAGAGAAGAACGCTCAGTTACTCGGCTGTAAGAAATAATAGTCCACGTCAAAGTTGCCTGCAATTTTAATCAACTTGGAAAACTCGCGCCATGCGAAAATTGCGCGGGCTCGTGCATTGTGTTAGCGAATTTTTCCGTTTCGGTAAAAAAACTTTTTTATTCAACGCCGAGTGGAAAAGGCCACTTTTCCATTCTGCGATGCAAAACTGGGATTTTCACACATTGTTGAATAAAATATAGTCCTTGATTACTATAGAACAATTTTTTCAACTCATCTGATTAGCAATTAAAGTATTATTTAGTGATTTTAGTGATATTTAGTAATTTTAGTGACATTGAGCAACTTCAGTAATATTGATAATTTTCTGTGTGAACGTCAATTTAAATAATCGTTAACTAATCAATCTAACATAAAAATATTTTAATAATAAAATAACTCTTCAGCGAGAATTGTGTTGTAACTTTTTTCTTTTGGACCAACTCGATTCAAAACAAGCCGTACGCAAATAACTCCTTTCACTGCCTAAAATACGCTTCTCTGAAAGCTGAAAAATGTGTCCCATCGCACTTATTTTTCGTCTACTTTCTTTGTGAGCCGGGACTCGTTACAAAAAGTCGGTCTAATTTCGGGGGTAAAAAAGTTTTCCTGACAAATGCGGGGAAAGTAGGCGTTTCACGATCGCGTCGTAGGTAGTGCCTAAACACGTGTACAAACCGAGGACGAAAATAATTGCGGTGGCTTCTAGCTGCTGGTCGTCGTATTTTTAGCCCTCGGTCGTCTAAATCCGTCACAAAGAGAGAGACAAAGCCGCGGCATCGGCGAAGGAGGAAGTCGCGCGGGGAAAATTTGGACGGAAATCGCGAGATGTAATCGCTGGTGGCGTCACGAAATGCGACGAACGTTTATACGGGATCATTGCAACTTGCAAAATACGCAATAGTATCCCAAACTTTTCATATTCTGCTTTTGCTCAGAGCTTTCAAGGTCTCCGTAAGTTGTAAAACGATAGTTTATTGTTCTTGTTACATGTCATGTACAGTATTGTACAAAAGTATAAGGACGTGATCGAAAAAATATTTTTTTGGGCTTGTGATCGTTTTTTTATTGTGTTAAACAGCATTTTCTGATAAAATTTTACATAATAATAAATTATTTGTTTATTTAACAGCGTAAAAATTATGCTGCTTAGAAAAAAAAATTTGGTTCCTTTATAACTCCATCATTTTGACTAATAACAGTTAGCTAATTTATTGCAGTTTTATGTAAATCATGGAAAAAAGTCTATTACATAGTTTATATACAAGACTAATCATAAAATTTTGTTCAACACAATAAAAAACAATCGCAAACTCAAAAACTAGATTTTTTCGATCATGTCTTTATACTTTTGCACGGGAACGTATGTATCTATTATTTTCGAAAAAAAATCGATACCTATTTTTTTGTCTCTTTGTAAAATTACGTCATATAGTTAAAATGACGTAACATCGTTATACTTTTTAAAACGATGTGTTTTCATTCAATTTTTGAGATATGACAAAAAGAAAAAAATACGTGTCTGATATTTTTTGATAAACTAACAATATCAGCAATAAAATAAATTGTTGCAACTTCCAAATTGAAGGGTTTTAGAACTTTTAGTCGACTTCTGTGGATTCTGCAGGATTTGGAAAGTTTTTTTGTTTCAAAAAGAGAAAATGAAAAAGCGACTCAAAATATACGATTATTAACTAAAAGAAAATATCCAGTCGGTAAATAAATACGTACAACTTACTTAAAAATCCAATTATATGAATATTCACGTAATTGAAAACTTATTTATTTTAGTAGTGAATAACACGCAAGCAAAAGGAGTTTTCTGAAATTAAAAAATTTTAAAAGAAATTTAAGTAAATATGTAAATTTCGTTGGTTTCACCGATTTCTCTTTCATTTCGTTAATAAATAGAGACGTTAGTTTCAAAATAAACGTATTTTTCATTTTTGGCTGAAAATCGATTTTTTTCAAGAAATTCATGATTTTTGATTTCGCTGTCAATTTAAAAGTAACCTTACATTAGTATAAAAATTTTTTAAATTCTTATTTCTGCTTGAAAAATTTTATGGACGTGAGCCATTTTGTTTCTTTTTTAAAATGTGGAAAATTCTACGAAATTTTCAAATTAAGTATTGTGAATAATTTACATCAAGCATTGCTGAATTATTATTAATGGAAAGAATAAATCTCTTAAGGAATTTCAAACCAAACATTTTCATATTGAATCATTTTCCTAGTAAAATCACCGTCATTAGAAATTTCGTAGAACTTTCATCAGGACCGGATTAAGAAATTTGGCGGCCAAAGAAAATTTTAAAAATTGTTGTCTCTCCATCCCCATTACTGCGCACACTCATTTCCTCCGAAAAAAATGTTTAGTTCGTTGAATTACAGAATTATGTGACTTTAAAGTCATCCTTTTGAATTTCCAAAAATCACAAACAAGGAAAAATATAGAAAAACTGTATATATGTCAAAAATTGAAAAATTTGGTGATTCAGATTTTTTGCAAAATTAAGTGATTTCAAAAGTTACGTACTTTGGAACATTTTCGTAGATTTTGTTGTTACATTATAATTTCATAAGTTTTTCCTCATTTGAGAAACACTGTGAATTATTATTATAATTAGGAAATCTCCAAAAAGACTGAGGTTCTAAAAATTAACTAAATTTTGTAAAATTCAAATATTCAAGCAATTTTTGAAATTCACTAAATGTGATCGATAAGGGAAATTTTAATAGTCGGACATTCAAAAATTTCAAAAATTACAAGAACTTTAATATTGTAAAAATTTACTTGTTTTTAGAAAAACATTCATATTCTTCAATGTTTACTAAAATTCAGAAATTTCGTCACATTCAGAATATTTTTCAAACAACAGGACTTTTGAAAAATTCATCACTTCTTCTGAAAATTCGAGACAAAAAATGTTCGACAAAATTTAATAATAATCATGTCATAATTAGGAAATTAGGAAAATAAAGATGTTTCTACAACTTCAGCAATTTTACTTCGAAAATTTCAGTTAAAAATGAAAAAGTCGATAATTTTTAAAATTTTTTCTGTTTTTTATATGGAACTCAAAATAAAAATTTTGAATCCTGTATAAAATTCGTCAATTTAAATGAATAAATTATCGCGAGAAACGCTAAAGAGTTTCTAGTAATAATTTATTATTAAATTCAAATCAACATTTATCTTTCTCAATTAGAAGAAAGAATTATTATACTATTAAACTTTTTTTTATTTTGCAATGTAATCATGGAACTAATTTACTATGTTGCTACATTTACCAACAAAATAAACAGTAAATCCTCATACCAGTTATTTAAATATTTACATCTCTGCTAAATTTTAGCTACTAATTTTAGATAACTAGCTTTTTCATGAATATCTATAACCACTTGCCATTAATGATTGTTTTCAATTTAGATTTCATCATGTCAAATACAACGGATAAATAATACACTTGAAAAATGATAGAGTTCACAAAATATCAACAAAAAAACAAGGTAACTAGGCTCGTAATTTAAGACTTATTGGAATTTTCATACAAGTTTTAGAAAAATTTCATGGTTTTTATTGTTGATTTTCAATGAAACTACCCAAATTATCATTCCTTTGATAAACCCATTAAAAAATGTGCATTTAAAAAAGAAAAATTCAATGTTCAAAAATATTCCAACAACAAAAAACCACTTTTTTATAAATTCAAAAGCAAAACTCAAATATATCTATTCTCAAATTTTTCGCACTTTTCAACATACAAAACAAGAATTTTCAAATTTTGTAGCTGACACATTTTCTCGTAATAATTTTCACAGAACTTTTTTTTATATTTCTTTAAAGGGAGTAATTTTTCAAGTAGTGAAACAGTTTAACAATAAAAAAATGATTGAATTTTCCTCAAAAAAGGACAATTATTTTTCGTCAGGGTTTCAAAGTAAATCTTCGAAAATAAAAAAAAATCCTAATTACAACCCCAAAATCTACTAAAATCGAAATCCAAACTCTAAAATAATCATCGTATCATAGTAGATTTTAATCATTTTCTAATTATTGTCAATACGTTCTCCGAAGCCCCCGAGATCGGTTCATCATTATCGATGACTCTCGCGAATTTTTCTCGGAGCTATTTATTTTCATTTTTTCGCATCACGTTGTGTAACTCGTGCGTAACTCTGATGCATACATAATTCCGTTTCATGATGTAATATCCCAGAATCGAGAGATGCTTACAAAAAACACAATGAAAAAAAGGGCCGTGTGTTTGTTTGATGATCCAATAAAATCACGAAACTGTCGCTATGAATAACTCAGTCTTGATAAGAATTTTTACATTTGGAAAGTAAAACGTCGACTGAACAGAATATACAGAATAAATTGAAGAGAATAAAATCAAGAATTTTTAATCTCATCTTCTGGAAATAAAAATAATATATAAAATACACTGAAATGTTTCTTAATTGCGAAATTTTACTTCTAAGATCGATATTTATCAATAAGTATCAATAGTAGTTTTACGTCTTTCAATTTAAAGATTGTAACGTTTCGTATCAGGCAAGATACTACAAAACTGAAATAAGTGGATTTTGCTGGTGTTATCATTCATTCACATATTTCAATTCATTCATTTCACAGTTCAACAAAACTCATTTATATAATCATAAATATTTCAATTAATCGTAAAAAATAGACTTTGAACTTTGTGGTTTCAATGGTTCAGCTTGAATGTATTCCTTGACATTTGAAACTATGCATATGCGTAAAAAACGCATCTCATGTTATCTCAGAACATCTCAGAACAGTTGAGCAAAAATTCTTAACACATTCTACAAATCGTGATTTCTCTATCTCAATTCGATAAGTGAAAAAGGTCATATTTACGTGAAGATATAGGCTTGGCGCGCAAATATGTAGGCGACACAGACAGAAGATAATCGATAAATTTCTAATCAATTTGAACAAAAAAACTAGCCCAAAACACCTTATATATTCGTTTGATCTATGAGACTAAAACATTCAGAGTAATAATAATTTTTGAAAAGATTTTTGAATTCCTAAAATTATCAAAATTCAAATGCTCCTACGAAAATACAAAAACGAATAAAAAATTGTTCACTGAATGATAATTCATGCGCTCAATCACTCACACGTCGATGAGCATCGCTTTTGCAAATGCTATTTTTGTTGCTTATCATGTAAATACAACTTGCAAAAGACTCTAAATATAACGTATGTTTGACTTATAAACATCGGGATACACAAATTTCCGAGTGATGAATCGGTCCGCATTGTTTGGAAATCAAATAAAAATTTCCGAAATGGATATAATCAACAGGTCGTGGAAAATTTCCAACACCAGTTTCGAGAGTTTCCTAGATGTGTATTAAACACACACTTTTTTGCTTCTGACTTTTTACATCGTCTCGATCATTAAAAACTCATGATTTCATCATCCGAGTTATTTTTGTCTCAACGTCCCAAAAGATACGTTCAGTTTTTGCTGTTTTTAAAATAAATAAAGGCGAAAACAATAAAAAATGACATGCACAAATGTCTGTTCAAGTTGTGTTGGTTAGAGGAAACTGATTAATCGAATTCATGTAATTGGGAAGAAATCGAAAGCGGATACAGAACATTATCGACTTTCTTGGGAAATTGATATTTCCTTTGTTGTTCAATGAATTGGTTTTTCTTGGGAAAATTCAACTTTGAACTCACCTAATTGATTCGTATGGTGCATATTGCAGGTAGTACCATAGTCCAAGGCCATAAGCCCCCGTCTACTCCTGGATATTTATCCAAAATATCCAAAGGTTGGAGGCGACATTCAAAAGAAAAATCGCTGCACTGACACGAGGTACCTCAGTCACCTTACACAAACGCTAACATCACTCGCGCGAGCCCCTCTTGTCCCAATCTGAAAGCAAACAAGCAAAACCCAGATCAAACACAATTCTCCGAGGCCTTGAAAATCCGAAGAGGTCCATTCATAGAATTTTTTTAGGAGTAGGAAGCTTTGAGAAATTGTAGCTATTTTACTTGCTGAGAGTTACAGTGGAAGTCTGTCTCGAACATTGAAAAAAACAACGTGAAAAAATACACTTGTTTTTATTTTTTTAACTCGTGGAATAATTGATAAAATTCTTTCACTGTTATTTAAATGTTTCTCAAATTCTTATAAATAAATTGCAAGATACATTCTGGTTTTTTCTTCAATTATATTTTTCATTTCTTCAAATAATAAAGTAAAGAAACAATATTTATAATTTTCTATGGTCAAGTTATTTTGGGTATCAAACTGAAAATATTTTTTAAATTTATTATTATTATTTATTTAGGTTAAATGAAAAATACGTCAATAGTTTTTATATTTATTTCCATTTTGAATGATGAAATACTATTATATATATTTCTTCATTTAGTAAAATTATTAATAGAATTTTTAATCTTATCTAAACACTTCCAAGATTCTTCTGATTTTTGTATTTTACGATGAAAAGTTTTGGTATGAATTTTTAGATTCTTTCGAGTAGAATATGGATGAATTGCAAAATACATTTTGATTTTTTGTTTAATCATGTAACTCATTTTTTCAAATTACAAAATCGAGAATCGATATTTTTATTTTTTTTGTCAAGTTATTTTGATTTTTAAACTGAAAATACGTAATTAATTAAATTTGAATACTTCAAATGATCTATATATTTTTATATCTTCAAATTTATTTATTAAAAAAAATATCAATAAAAATCGATTTTCAAACTAAAAAAATTGTTGATTAATTATTATTATTCTTTTAGATAAAATTATAAACACTTCGAACTTGAAAACTTTTTTTCCGTGTAATGAAATACCCTCATAAATATTTCTTTGACAAGTAAAATAATTATTGTAATTTTTATTATTATGATTATAACACTTCCAAGATTATTATGGATCTTGTATTTTACAATGAAAAGTTATGGTAATATTTTTTATATTATTTCGAGTGAAATATAGATGAACTGCAAGATTCATATTAATTTTTTGTTCAGGCGTATTTTTCATTTTTTCAAATTATAAAGTCAAGAATTAAGATTATCAATTTTCTATAGTCAAGTTATTCTGATTTTTCAACTGAAAATATGAAATGAATTTAATTTATATATTTTTAGATCTTCAAATTCATTTATAAATTCACAATATCAATTAAATTTGATTTTCAAACTGAAAACACTATTTGATTTATTATTATTTTTGAAGGTAAATGATGAACATTTCAATAGTTTAGAAATTTATTTCTGTTTTGAATAATGAAATATCCTCAGATATATTTCTTCACTTAGTAAAATAATTGATCTATTTTTTATTATAATTATTATTTAAACACTTCCGTGATTTTTATGAGTCCTATATTATTTTTGAAAAAAATTTTTTTATAGAATTTATACATTTACTCGAGTAGAAAATTAATGAATTGCAAGGTATATTCTGATTTTTCGTTTAATCACATTCTTCATATTTAAAAATTTTAAAGTCAAAAATTGTCATTCTAAATTTTCTATAGTCAATTAATTATGATTTTAAAACTGAAAATGAAAATTCAATTTGATTTATATATAAAAAAAATTTATTTATATATATTTAAATAAACACTCCATCAGTTTGAAAAATTTGTTTAGACGTTGTTCTAAAATTTTTATCAACAAATTTCCACTTCTAAGCCAGTCAAAAAATAACATCAGTTATATTTTAATTATTCTAAATTACAAATCTTACAAACACATGAGATATGAAAAACCATAATAAAAAACTTCAATTTATGACGCCTATTTAATTCCTTTTCAAATTAAAAAATATTCAATGAGGTCAACAGTTCTCAAGTTTTAAATAACGAGTCTCCCATTAAACTGATAAATATTTCTTAAATGTCAATTTCACGAATTGCTGACTTTCCGAAAGTCTTGGAAGATCTATGGTGTTTTTTCGAGAATTTTGGGTTACACATTAATCCACCAAAGTTTTGGGTAGTGCAACCAAAACTTCAGGTACGATAACCAAATTATTGGTTGCTGCAACTTGAAGATTTAATTAACTTTGGTTGTCATAACTAAAGTTTTGATTGTAGTACCCAAAACTTAGTTAGATCCATATTTCACTAAATCGATAGTTGCTGTAACCAAACTACTTTTTTTTCCGTGCACGTATAGGTACCTGAGATTTTGAAAATCGGAGTCTCAGTTCACGCACTGGTTCAAATGACGGAGAAACAGCGGGTTCAATAACCGTGTAATGGATTGGCTAGTGACGAGGGGACTAGGACTAGACCAACGTTTCATTATGCTCCATTTTACGCTTTTCATCCGCGCTCAAAAGCGCGAAAATCAATAGAGCCATTTGGAATGAATAGGCCAATAAGAGCTATTTTACAGAGATTATTGTTATTGTCTTCAACGTCATTGGAATCATCACCATGAATCATCCCAGAAATGATGATTCAAAATTTTTCTCCTTAAAAAACTACTGAAAACCTTGAAGCTGTTGTAACCTTCAACATTATTCAGAGTTTTGAATTGCACTTTTTTTATTTACAAAACAACTCTATTAACTTTTTTTTACGTAAAAATAAGTTTGAGTTTTCGGTGTCATTTTGAGATGATTCAGAAATATTTTGTGATAATTGCACTTGTTAGGCTCGTTCGTTATGCTATATTGTTTTCAGCTTCAGTGCTCGATTTGAGCATTCACATCCCATTCGTGAAACGTATCGCCCTAGAAAACTCAAGCACGCATTCGTGTCAACGCCCGTCACAGTTACGCTACGATAAATTGCTTTAGGAATACCAATTGGGCGCAAAAGTTGCAAGCTTTGAAAAAGAATCTGTGAATTATAGTTGTTAGTATGTGCATGCTTATTGAAGAAAACTGACAAAATCGATGTTTTTGTATAGGTTGTATAAATTTTGGTATACGGCGTGGAATAGATAGAAGTTTTGTCATTGTATTTTTTGTGATTTTTTAAGATTTGGAGAAACTTTAGTGACAAGACTAAAAACAACTACCTTTTTTTCATTTGTGATGGATTTTTTATATTGATTTATTTATTAGTGATGTACCACATTGTTGTGTAACAATTCGTCATACTTTCAATGACATTTCTACAAGGACATGCAATGTTTTATTAAAAAAACTCATAATCATAAACAAACCGTATGACTGTAGGTGATCTCCAAGAGCCAAATGAAGAAAAACAGGTTGTCAAATTGTCAAGAACCCATTTATTCATAAAAATTCTAGCTTTCCGCCATCAATCGTGGCCCTCACCAGGAAAAAGTTATGTGAGAAACCAGCATCTCAGGAAGAGTAAATAATATAAAAAACAGTCGTTCCCATGGTCGTCATTGAAAAAAGTTGAACCAAAATGGCAAAGTCAAAAAACACCGTTCTCAAAAAAATAACCACATATCATAAAAAATACAAAAATCTCTCTTCCTAATAGCCTAAGTGGCGCCAAAGGCGACCGACTAACAGTAAGGCCGGTATCAGAGTGAGGAACATAAAACGATTATTTCAACGATTTCACGATTATAAACAAACGTTAAGGAGTTATTGAACAATAGTTTTGTTGACTCAAAAATAACAATAATCTTTGTTTCAGGAGAATTTTTCTTCAACGAAATTCGAATTAATAATGTTTGGCTGGAATGACGTAGAAAAAAAATATTTGGAAAATTGTCACAAACCAGGGATTGATAAAAAAATGAGAATCTACGAGAATTCTGAAAATGTAAAGAACTTTGGGTCCAAAAAGTATCGAATTCTAGAAATCTATATTACAATCTGCAAAATACTAAAAATCTAAAAAACTGCTACTAAATCCCTTACAGTTTGATAAATACAAAAAAACATGCGAAAAAAAATAGGAATCGTTTAATTATCAATGATAATTGAAGATAATTTTTTCACAAATTCATATGACCATGAATCCTAGAATATGTAACTCTTGGATTACTTAAAAATATACGAAAAAAGTACTGAGAATAATAGCAGACCATATTTCAGAAGCATTTTTCATCAACAAAATTCTAATTATCAATGTTTAACTGGAATGACGTAGAAAATGAAAATTTGGGAAATTGTCACGATTCAGGGATAGAAAAAAAAGGGATAGAATGTACGAAAATTCTAAGAATCTAAAAAAGTTTGGGCCCTGGAGCATTAAATTCTAGAAATTTAAAGACATGCATTAAAATACTATAAAATCTTTCGAATTATACGAATTCTAAAAAAAATACTAAAAGTGATAGAATTCTATGAAAAAACTGTTTTCTGAAAAATCTGAACAAATACCTATGATCTTGAAAACTAACAATTTTTGAGCACCAAATTATGAAAAGCGTATGAAGCAATGTATACAAGTACTAAAATACGATACAATATTTAATTAATATAAAACAAAAGAAACATAAGAGATCTTTAAAAAACTAATAATTATGCAGATTTCATTTTTCAATAAATCTTTAAAAGTAGTAGAAATCCTTCCGAAAATCTCTAAAACAATCTGCAATATACTATAAATCTGAAAAAATTGCTAGAAAACCTTTTACAGTTTTATGAATACTCAAAAACATTTAAGAAATACTAGAAATCGTTTAAAACTCAAAAACTATGTACAGATAATTTTATCCAAAATTCGTATAACCGCGAATCCCAGAACATGTAATTTTTAAGATATCTACTAATAAATGCTTAAAAAAAGTACTAAGAATGCATAGAAAAAAAATTTTCTTAATTAATTAAATAATCACAATCGTTGAATTTTTAATACTAATACTACTACTACTACTACTACTACTACTACTAATAATAATAATAATAATAATAATAATAATAATATACAACCTATTAAATGCCTCAAATCTCTCTAATTATGATTTCATTGAGTAACGAAATCCCGAAGTAAATATATAAGTTATCGACAAACCCCTCCTGAAAATTTCATCTCATACAATTACACAAACATTCAAACAAATTATATAATTCCCAAACAGTACATTCCCAACAAACAAAAATTTTTGAAAACGCAGTAAAACACTGCTACCAACTTGCAAAACTAAAAAGAATAAACCATACAAATCATGAAACAAATAAAATTCGTGTATTTACAGTTTATGCAAGAATGCGTGACGTAACGTGACACCTTCCCCCTCCTCCCTCCTCCTGATCATGTGACGTATTACATGCACGCTCACTAATTTTCATATATTATTCAATAAATTACGACAAACTAATTCACTAAAAAAAACTCTTTTACCAAATAACCACATCCAATTTAAACACTCGTTGACCCCAACTTTGCATTATTTTTTATTTTTTGTTATTGTGTTTTCCTGGTGGCTGACATTTGGCCATCGCGCGTTACCGCATTATCCCCTCGCGCTAGCAGCGCCATATGTATGCAACAACCTCGATAGATATAATTAGAATTGAAAGTGCCGGTGAACGCGCTGGTGTGGGTATTAAAACGCAGGCAATTTTGCAGGAATGTACGAAAATAACGCGCGCGAGGAAGAGACGCGGCGTAAACATCGCGCGCCTTCTTGCGCTTCCTTCATGCTCGATCACGCTCGAGATCGTTCGCAGAAATTCGGAGCCGCCGAAATTGCCACCGAAAGAGGAGCTTAAGAATCTTGAGGAATTTGCGTCGTTTGAGGACACCGACTTCCAAATTTTTTTTTTAATTTAAATTCCCAAATATTGAGAATTTTGTGCAGTGCACGAAGATTTTATGAAATGATATACTATACGAATTTCACGTAAAAATTTTATCAGCAGGAAAATAATAACGAAATCGGAATCCACAAGTTAGATAAGGTCAATAAAGCTTCCCATTCAAACCTGAAGGTGCGAGAAAGACAGGACTCATCGAGTAATGAGCGAAAGAGAGAGAGAGAGAGAAAAGATGAAACAAGTTGTTTAATCAGCTGTTTTTACGACCAGGGCACGTGTATCTAGTTACACCAAGAAAAAAAGAATTGCAAAATACTGTAGGTTGTTGCGAAAATCGTTATGAAGAAAAACGTAATCTTTTTTGAAATAATAATAAAAGTGCGGGAAGTAACACTCAAATACAATGACAAACAAAAACTTTTAAAGTACAAGATAGCTATGAGCAATTGCAGCGAAAATTACATGAAGTGAGGGTTTGGAAAGTTGCTCAGGAAGTTGTAACACGTTTCATTACCGTTACTTAGGTGAAAAATGCGATAAGTTAGTTTACGATTTTGATGATGATTTTGAAAGGTAACGTTACTTTACTTTGTAGTGAATTTTTTTTATTGATTCAGTCGTTTTTATATACAAAATAACAGGATGAACCACTATTCTTACAGGAAATTCGCACAGAGAAAATTTGAATTATTTTTTCCTTGAAAGAATAATTACTTTATGAAAAATAGTCGGTGATGATTGATAAATGACTCTGAAGTTTCAAAAATTTTCGAAATTTTGACGCTTTGGGCAATGACTACTAAATTCTGAATTGATATTTATTCAACAGTTGTGACAGTACGTAGAATTTTTAATGTTATTGCAAGTCTGTAAGAACTAGGACTTTACTGCTGGAAATTTTATGACAGATCTTTTTTGCAACAACTGCCTGAAGTTTTGAAAGATTCATTTAATATCCAAAATGGAAATAGTAGATTGTGTACCAAGACCGCAAAGTAGGCTTTTGTCGTACAGGCAGAATTTTCAATTCGAGGCAAGCACAGGCGTGATTTTCAGTACGAGCCGAGTATTGAAAATCACGCCCGTGCTTGCCGAGTACTGAAAATTCTGCCTGCGCGACGAGGGCCTACTTTGATGGCCGAGG
>JAPYZL010072804.1:0-17253 GCA_030522825.1 Platygaster orseoliae | reverse complement strand
TTTATAGTCCATGGACTGTAAAACCAATATTGCGTGATTTCACTGTGGACACGCCCCCTCCAAGAATCACGCAAAAAACGTGCTCCCCGAACATAAAGGCATTAATAAATCACAAAAAATGTCAGTGGGATAAACAAATTTTCATGATACTGATAAAGTTTTAATTATTGTTTTCATTATTTCACAACTTCGTTAAGTTTCTAAAAATATTTATTATTTTCAATTGTATTCATTATAATTTTTTTTTGTTTATGCATGATTACGTATTTCATTTTTGAATAACAATGTAAAAAACGTAAAATGTATCAAAAATCACTACATATCTTGATAAATATTTGAAAATAATGACAGATAAATTGAATATGTTAATTTTGTAATCTATATCGAAAATTTTTCGAATTTCAAAAAATTGAAAAAAATTATGTAGAACATGAACTTATTATCAATTCCAACTATTTCATTATCAAAATTGTATCTCGAGAATACAAAATTTTTAATTAAATTCATGCATTATCTAAGAAAAAAAAAGGAATAACAATTTGATTTCTCAAGATCTGGTTAATCTTTTCATAAAAGTATGCACTGAAATCTAATTTCGTTAATCGAATATGGAGTTTACTTAAATAAATTTTTGGTTCCGGTAAACACATTCTTTTTGATTGCAAATTATTTTTAATTTTGACAAACAAATTCAAATTAGCAGAAACGTGAATTTTTTTCACTAAAACAAAATTAGTTTTTAAGTATTATCTCCAGACATTGAAGCTATACTTTTTCCTTACAATGAAATGAAAAAGAACAATTTCATTCCGAGAAATGTATCGATCTCTTGAAGAATTCATTTAAACCTAATTATCTGCAACCACACGACTTTTTCCCCTACAATTTATTGGCAATATCATATCTACTGTCTGAAAAAAATTATCAATTTTCCGAAGTTACCCACATATTCCATTTTTTTTTCGCAGTCATTGAACCCTTTCTATTCTCGGCTGGATTTTTAGTGTCATGTGTGAAAATCGAACAGAGCAGGTCAATAGAGTTGGGTAGGAAAATTTAAAAAGTGGTTAAAATTCAATTTGCGAAAATGTAAAAGCCGTCCCATCGTCATGCGATGGAAATTTATTTCGCGCTCTATGCGCCGGACTGTAACGCGACCTTTATTATTTCCCGATTTTCATTATACATCCCGAGCGGAGACGGAAAAATGAGATGGTTCGCGGTGGCTGCTCTCTTTGCTCGGCAAATAGCAAGCATAATATTTATCTTCCCGTCCGCTGCCGTGTCCCTTGCAAATCGGAAAAAGCGGCAAAGTTGTTTTTAAGTGCTGGTCGCTGTACGTAGCGCCCGACTTTTCTCGCAAAAACTTGTCCAAGTCGCGAAAAAGAAAAACAGCCCCGAAGAGAACAATCGGAGAGGAAAAATTTCATTAAATCAAACGACAACTTCGGGGACATTTTTTTCGCCAAGCATGCAGCCCGACGGGCGCTAAGTGCGCGAGCTTTTTTCGTCGCCGCGTAAAGGCGATTCATCCCCCAAAACGAGACGGAAATTATAAAAATACGAATGAGAAAACTAGGGGTGTAATTAGCGAGGACAAGCGGGAATGTAAAAGTATGCAAATGTGGCGGGAGTGGCGAAATGTCCTTCGGCGACAGGTAAGGGACGGGGGAGGGCTTTTTTACAGCGGAAAACTTGGGAGTCGAGTTTCGCTGTAAAATATTGAATGGGGTATAAGAATCGATAATTTATACAGATCTTCCAGGATTATGAGGGAAGCTAGAAAAAATTGTGTAGTGACGAGAAACACGAAGTACAAATTTAAGAAATAATTTAATTAATTTTATAAATTTTAGTATCGCATTATTTACTATATTTCTAAATCGACGTTGCATAAACAAATAGAGCGATTTCTGTTACACTTTACTCTCAGTATACAGGGTGATTCAAAGTCTTCACAACACGTGAAAACCACGAATTCCTACGTTCATAAAGTTTACAACGTTGACAAATCAAACGAAAATTTTTTCTTAAGATTCACAAAATATTACAGTAAAACCTTGAAAAAACAAATTCGATTTCTAACAAGGATTTTTCTAAACATCTCCATCTACTAGCAATTTTGATTTTTATAAGCAGGGCAACAAAAAAAATTTACGATAAAATGCAAAATATTTTTTATTTATTTATTTATTTATGTATGAAAGAGCAGGGAAATATTTATTATAGGCAAGACATATTTATAATCAAATGCTAGCAAATTCCATGTTTTTTGTACATTTGTTTACATTTTCGTCTCCTAATCAAAGTTGTTGCAAAAAATGATCACATGTTTTCCTAAGTGCTCTTCGACTTATAATTTGAAAAGCATAATGTTTCAATTGATTATTTATCTTGAAATGTAAACAGACTATTAATCTGTAAACATGTGACATGTTGAATAATTTCTTGGTAATTTTCAAACTGCAAATCAAAGAAAATGGAATGAACTAAGTTAAATTAAAGAAGGAAAAGTTCAAATTAAATGCAAATTAATGCATTTTCAGTTAAATTTTTTTCGTTCCTTTTTTTTAAATTTAATAAGTTTTTTTTTTAATTTTTTATTCAATTTTTTCATTTTCAACTCAATTCTTCAATAACTAAATGAAGATTAATGAAAAATGAAATGGCGAAACATGCATAAAAAGTTAAAATTTTTTATGGTAAAAAATTGTTGAAAATATTTAAGATTGAAAATGAAAAACCCTTAAATATTTACAAAAAAATCAAAGTGGCAGAATATTTTTTCGCACCAAAAAATACCGAAACATTTATGTAAATATTTTTTAGTATAATTAATGTTTTTGGTTTTCCTACTGATAAAAAATAGAAACATTCTTATAATAATTAGAAGTTTCTTACAATAATTCTATTTCTTATAGGGTTTACCTTAAAAAATTCAAATACGAAAAAAACTTTTTATAAAAACTAGAGAAACTTTTATAAGAAATTTTGAATTTTTTATAAGAAAACCTTTAAGCCTCGTACATTTCTAATGAATTGGAATTTTTATGAAAAAAATCTTTAGCAAAATTTTCTAAATACATAAAACAAAATTTCATACGAAAAGTTTTTATTACAAGAATCTTTATAGTTTGAACTTTTTTTAAAACGATGAATTTTATGGTCGATTATTTCATGAATTCTTTTTTTGTCGACAATTTTTAGGGACTTCGTTGAATTCGCTATTTTGAGTTTTTAAATCATTGATGATAAATCCTAATAAAACTAAATTCTCGTGTGATTTTCACCGTTGTAAACGTTGTAAACGTGAATTGCTCATGAAATTTTAAGACGGTTTTCCCTTTGCCATTTTTCACAAAATTCAAAATCAAAAAATATACTTGTTTGAAATTAAACTAATAAACGTGCTCTTACGAGGAGTGTGTATAAAACCCACGGACAAATATTTATCCAATTTTTTTTGAGTCGAAAAGTCTTTTGCCACTTTACGCGAAACTCAACATCTAAAAATATTTCCGAGTTGAAAGTTTCAATTAATCAGATTCGTTAGAGAGTTCCACTGAGTTGCGAGTGAGTGTTAAAAAAATGCATAGAATGGGAACTACGCCAGAACGAGAGAGACGCGAAACCAGCTTTCCTTTCCTCGAACTTCCAAACTATAGTATATTTTTAATTTGGAGTTTTGTGAAAAATGGCAAAGAAAATGGTGATAGTAGTACACCCTGTATACTAGCTACCAGAACGTTTCCGTAAAACTATTCGTTTTCCATAAAACTCCAAGTAGCATCGTTGAACGTTTGCACCGCCAAATACTCATCAGATATATTCAGCCATGTAACGTTCATTCATGAACTGGATATTGCCGCGAGACAATTCACAATTACGCGTCCTCGAGCTTTTCCATTCACCGTCTCCTTTTCACCCGAGCCGGAGAAGACGCTCATGGATTGTTACATTTTACGGTAGGGACTTCATTTCCGAGCGACTTAACTTCCTTTTTTTTTCATCATCTTCGGAGGCGCGCGTTTTGTCGGTGAAAAAGTCGCTCGCTCAAAAACCCGTTTTGCAGAAGACGCCAAGTGGCCATTTAGACGTCAGCTCCGAACTCGGAGTCCAATACACCGAGCCCCAGTGCGAACGCTTTCTCAATGCAATCAGAACAAGGTAATTGTCGTTACGTTGGAACAATGCACGACTCCTGTTGCGGCACTTAACCCAATACACGCTGCCTCCCTTCGATGCAAAACACGGGTTCCACAGAAAAATCGCCCTTCGAGGGAATTCAAGGAATCGCGATTCTACGTACACGTGAAGTTGGATGTTTTTGTTTTCGTTTTCGAAGTAATTACCGAAGTGAGCATGCTAAGAGATGGTGAAATGAAGGGTTGACGTAGCGCGAGGATGTGACTTTCTCACAGTTACAAGGACATGAAGGAGAAATGGACTTATTGGTTTTTGCTAGCATGTCATTTGAATTTGAACGAATTATGGTTTTGCGAGAAAGGTTTATGAAAATTATGAAAATTCTGTTGAAATGGGTATTAAATATTTTTCTAATAATAGAAACAGGCTACATTGATTTTTTTTATGGTCACTTACAGCGAGGAAATGAGAAAAAACTATTGATTTTGGTATACATTCTCAAAATATTCGATGTTGATTCATTCGTAAGGTATTTGTTTATTAATGTTCTGGTAGAACATGAAGGAACGGCTGGAATTTTCATTTTTGAAATTGCATTTCGTTCAATTTCAGATATCCTTGATTTGATTAGGAAGCTATGTGGCAGTTTTTGTTTGCTGGAATTTTTCGAGTTATTTGGTGATTCCAAAGAAATACATAGAATATTGAAAATACATGAAATCTGTGGCATCTTTGAATTTCATGAAAAATAGGAACAAATAAAAATATGTTATGTTTCCAAAAATCTACTATACATATTGAGCAATTTATTCTGTAAGGAATTTTGAAATCTAGAGTATAAGGTTTTCGAAATTTATGAAATAGTCATAAAAAAACTCAAATCGTTGAAAATACTTGAAATTTTAACAAAGCCTCAAAATATAAAAGAAAATAAAAATATCACTCAAAACTAGCATGAAATATTTTGAATTTATGGTTTTCCCAAAAGTCTGTAAAAATGCTAAAAATTTGTGAAAATATAAATTCATACATGGAATCGTATGATGTGTTTTTGAAAATATTATTATGACTATACGACTATAGTACAAATTCAATCATACATTCATTATAATGTATGTATGAAACATTTATTTCTTCATATATAGAAACTTAATTGCAGTAATACATAAAAAAATTTATGCGTAGAATACGTAGTAAATTTGGAAAATGCGTATATATTCTATGAATATGAATACTGAAAATTATGAGAAGTTGAAATACTAAATGTTTATTGGACACGACTTTAAACTTTGCTTTCAACAAATAGCATAATAAAAAACGTGTTTTCTTTTAAAGTATTGATCATAAAATAACGTTTATAGTTGTAAATAACCAGGAAACCGTAATTTCTGTCCATAACCTCAAATATTTTAGTAAATTTCTCAAAAATCCAGAAAATTCGCACTGGCAAAAGAAGTATACAAAGAGTGAAATTATTAAGGTTTTTCAGTTATTCACTTAATTCCTAGTTTCTAAAAAAAAGTATTTCAAAAATGTTTAAATAATACATTATGTTTACATCAGAAAAGTAGCCTTTTTTGAAAATGTAAAAGCCAGAGTCTCGTAAGTCATTTTCTAAGTGGTTCTGATTCTAGAAAAAATATTTATCAAATTAATTTATAATATAAATACATATATATGGATTTTCAACACATTCAAGTTTGCCTTCCACGAAAAATTTCGTCGAAACATTCCTGTTTATTTTTCGATTTATTACAATATAAATTCACGACACGAACTATACAGCCGAATTTTATTGAGTCATTACTTCCATCGAACGAATTCTCCCGAAGACAAGTAATGCAAAAACCATAAGCGATTCGTATAATGAATCATTTTCCGTAATCCGATATCATCTCTGCATCTCTTATCGATCTATTTCAACGTATTTATTTCCACAACATCACGACTTTTGGCAACTCGCACTCTTGCAGTTCTTATCTGAAAAAAGAAATCCGCCGTTTTGAAAAGTTCCTAAGTTTCCTCGACAATGCAAAAAATTGTCTATTTATATAATCTTCTTTCCACCATCATCCAATTATTTCTTCTACATCAGATTGACTCGTTTGTACGATGCAACATTGTTTTAATCGAAAACCGGCTCGTTTTTTGAATAACGTATAATTCGAAAACATGAAACGCTTAATGGAACAGGATTCGCGTCAAACGAAAAATGTTTCAATAACCTAGAGCAGCAGTCCGTCCCTCCCTTCGCCCCCCGCTTCTACCAATCCGTTAATTGCGTAAAAAAGAGTCCCTACGCTAAGGGAGAAAAAACGCGAACCCGATACAAGTAGAAGGAGTCGTTAAGCGGAAAGAGCGTAGGGAATCATTTCTCAAAGTATCTATTTCGAGATGAGAAACAGCCCGAGCGGCAGAGAGAAACGTCTCGTATCGTCCGAACATGATCCTGTTAATTCCTCGGTGGGTTCTCAATTGATAATTACACTCGGCGAAGCTGTCACGACGCCACTGTGCCTTCTCGATTCCTCTCTCTCTCGTCCCCGAGGAAGACGGTTCCCCACACTGGGGTAAGAATTCGCCGAGAGATTGCTGCAAACTTGAAAATGGTGATTCAACCGAATGTTTATCACGAGAAAACATTGCCAACGTTCTAATCAAAAACGTGGTGTATCAGTTTGTTCGGCTTGAGGAGGAAAAATTTAATTTCTGAATCAGTTTCTACCAAAGTTCTGTAGAAACATATTTATTTTGTCTTAAAGATTAAGGATACAAAGTGACATTCTCGACCAAAGACAGATTTCTTAATCTAGCTTCTTTGACCAAGATCGATATTTATTTGCTTCTATCCAAATATAGATTTGTTAACTGCAAACGAATCTTATTTGATAGGAATAATAAACTTTCTCCCAGTGCAAGTGTTCTAATCTCTGTTAATTTCATGAACCGTCTATTTTTCGATGCAGAGTCCGAAAGGAGCGCCTCTGCTTGGCCTTCTCCGCGGCTCTTTCCTCTGCCCGCGGTGCTCTCCTCTCGTTCCTCTCTCGCTCATTTCTCCTCTTCCTCTCCTCGTGTTTTTGCGATGCTTTTTTTCTTTCCGTTGCGGCACCAGCACAGCAGCCAAGTGTAAGCGTGGCCGAACGCCCCACCCCGCGATCTGGAATGCGCCAGCTATTCGCACGGCGAATACTTGGTCTTCTTATTTTTTTCCTTCTTCTCACAACCCGGCGTCTTTCTCTTAACGTCGTTTTCCTTTTCATCTCTCGGCCGTGGATTCGCTTTTATTCCTTATCGGCGAATTTCGCGTTGCGAGATTTATGAGGCGCAGGATCATCGAATTACCTCGGGGGAAAAATTGCCCCTCGTTTTCCAGACGATTATTCAAACCTTGTCTCTTGTCCTAATGAAAGGCGGCGTCGTTTCCGTTGATTTTGGGGGAAAGTTTTATGAGGTCATAAGTGCCAGGGTGATTATTTGAAGGTGTTTTTTTCATAACAGTATTTATGTTCATCTAGGTTTGTGGACAATATGTAGTATCAATAATTTTTTCTACAGGAAACAATTACCAGTATCATTGCCGACCATTTTGCCGAATCCCTTTTCCCAAACAGCCTTTCTCCCGAACGGTCATTTTCCTGAAAACCGTTTTCCCGAATCCGTTTTCCCGTAAGGTCTTTTTTCGAACGGCCATTTTCCCAAAAAACCATTTTCCCGAACGGTCTTTTTCCCGAATCTGTTTTCCCGAAGGGTTTTTAATTTTCCCGAACGGGAAATTTTCCTATCAGCCTAACGTCTAGATATGCCATGGTTACGCATTTACGATTTTTAAATTTAAAAACCGTTATAAAAATTTTTGATTAATAAATAAAATTTGTAAATTGTATTTTTAAATAAATCTACAATAAAATTTAGAATACAAATTTTTTAATTTTAAAATATTAAAAAATTTTCAATTTTTAAATTTAAAACTTTTATATGACTCTTTCTGTTGCAGACTCTTCTTATGAAATCCATAAATGTATAGAATTGATATAAAAGTGAAATTCCAACCGAAATTCGGAAATTAATACTTTCGGGAAAATTGTCATTCCGGGAAAAATACTTTCGGGAAAATGGCCATTCGGGAAATAATATGTTTGGATGGTCATTCGGGAAAATGACCGTTTGGGAACTTGGATTCAGGAAATTGACCGGAAATCACTATAGTAGAGTTTTGTTTTAGTCCGATAGTCTAGGAACGAACAGGGAAATATTTTTCAGAAATAAAATAAAAGTAACGTATTTTGCATTATGTTGAAGTTGTTGAAGAATCACCAAAATAATATAAATTTTGTTGCATTTGTTTGTTACTTTATATATTTGAAAAGAAAAGGAGATAATCTTTAAGTTATTTTTCTATACAAAATTATCTTATATTATCAATATCATGTATTCGATGCTGTAGAATTTGAAGTTGGAAAAATGTTATATTTTCAATATATTCTTAAAACACAGTATCTTTATAAATTTCTAGTATTTCATAAATTTTTACGACGTAACATTTTTTAATACCTTTTCAGTATGTAGTTCAACAATTTCATGAATTTCCTAACATTTTAAGAAGAATTTTCTATGTATTTCTAGAATTGACGCCCTGAGCTTTAAAATTTAAAAAATTTTTTGTATCTATGTAGATTTTTTCATAAAATATGTCTTAGTAAATTGTAAGTATATCAAAAATTTGTATCGTTTTCAGTATTCTTCAAAATTTAAGAATGTATAAAACTCAACACGATCTATTGGTATTTTGTTGAATTTGAAAAACATTTATGATTGTTTACATGGATTTCTGGTATTTTATCTCTGAGAGTAAATAATTTCGTGGATTTGTTGTAAAGTAGTGTTTTTTTGAAAAAAACCAAACCTTCGTAGATTTCTTGTATCTAACAGATATATGTTTTCCTCAGTTGTTACTTTATTTTTTTATTTATAATATTTTTTATAATTTTCAGTACTTTTGTAGGTTTTCAAGTAGATAATATCCTTACAGATTTTGAGTATTTTTTTGATTTTAAGTATATTTGTATTATTAGTTACTTTTATCTTTTCTAAAATTTCGTAAGAATTTTCATCATTTTACTGAATTAAAAGTAAATGTAAATAAAATATAGTACCTAGTTTTATGTAGATTGCTATAAAGATTGTTAGAATTAAATACTCGATAATAAAAGAGCAAATAGTCTTTTTATATTTTAATAAATATTTTTTTTTAAGGTATTAACTGCATTTTTTTCGCTTGAACAATTTTCTAGGATTTTCTGGTAATCATATATGGTTTAGATTTTTTGTAGACATCTTACTAGATTTTCAGAACGTTGTGGTTTAGAATTTGGAAATTTCTAAATTTTTTAAAGTACTATTAGAACACACCCAGCTCATTTCGTATTTCTTCAGTATTTATTGAATTTCATCGTTTTTCTTATATTTCTAAGGATATAGACAAAAATATCTATAATGTGATGTTTTTTTAAAAAAGTTTTAGATATATTTTAGAATTAGTATAGATGCCCGAAAAAATTGTATTTTAAGTATATAAATTTCTTGTACTTTACAATGACATCTCGTATTTTGTTATTTCTCGTTTTTTCGAGTATTCCTAAAATTATGTACTATTTTCAAGTATTATGATGATTTTCTTCTACAATTTTAAATCATTCATTAACCTCTGGTATTTCATGCTCTTTTTCCATATTTCTGCAAACCTCTTTTATACTCCATACAACTTGTTACGGAAAGTCTGGAAACAAAACACACTTGAGAAAATTTTTTGGGAAACGAGATAAAACTTCTATATTTTACGTAATGTCAAATTTGTTTGAATATTCCTGGGTTCAAATAAGTTTACAATATGAAACACTTATCATTACGTTTTTTATTCAAACCATGTAATTTGGTCACAAGTGTTGGTATTTAAAGTTATTTGGATGCTATCCCATAGTGTAGTCTAAGAACAAAAACCGTTTGTGTGAACAGAATAACTTTAACAGCCAAGGATAACTATAATAACATGTAATAAATATACATAATCATTAAACTTGAGAAGTTATTGGTTTACAAAAAAGTGTGTCTTCGTTCCTTATTTATCACATTGAAATAAAACGTTTTTTTACATTTCACAAGCTTCGTTTAAATTTAAAAATTATTTCTTAGATACTGTTATCCATTCACAATTTCTACAACAATCACCTTACTTATAGTTCTCACAATTTCCGCATTGCCAGTCTTGAAATTCCTCAAGCATTCCTATTATTCGACGTTGTATGAAACGTTTCTCAAGAAAGTTCTCAGCAAATCGTCAGCGCTTTTCGGGGTAGGCAAATTTCAGGGTAGCTTTTTCGGTGTGTTTGCCGGTATCGCGCGTGGCACGTCGTTGGAAGAAAATTTGCCGAGTACACAGAGAGACAAACTGAAGTGACGAAGAGTCGCAGACAAGTGTGACTGGTTTCGTGAAATTAACTTCTCTCTGAATATATTGAACGCTGTCTCGCTTATTAACCGCGGCTATAGGAAAACCAACAGCGAAAACGCGGCGGAAAAACGCGGGCTTCTAAAAGCAGAAAAATAGCGGCCACCCGTGATTTATTTCGACATATGAAAGTGCTACTCTTTTCTGGAGATATACGCCCCGCGGAAACGACGAAAAAGGATGGGAACGAAAGAGTTTTTGCGCGACGCCCGGGGAAAGTAATTAGAAATTATAGCGCTGCTTAGGCGAAGGAGAATATTCGCGTTTTGCGGAACGTCCCATTGTCGCGCGAGCGTTCGACCAGTTTTTCAGATGGAAAAAAGTTCGTTTGTGTAGTTAGAGGGGAATTTCAGCCAGGTTTAAGTCAGGCGTGGGCAATATGCAAGAAGGAAATACTTATACTGAGAATTTTAAGATATTTGTTTGTTATGTGCAAGGGAAACAGATTATTAATTTGTATTGTTGTGCGAATGTATGCTGGTGGTTTTTTAGAGTTTTTTGAAGTGAAATTTCTCTACTCGAGAGAGTGAAATCGAAATAAGCTGACGATTGTCGGAAAGATTTAACTGCGCGTTCAGTTGGCGCACGCGGGAAATTTAAATGTATGTTGAAATTCATACCGGCAAATAAAATTCATTTTACTGTTGAAATGAATTGGAAACTAATTGAATATTAGTTACGTTGGAATTGAAATTCAAAAAAAATTTTCAATAACAAAACTATCAATTATGGTTTATAATATAGCATGGAATAGAATTTTGTAAAGTGATCCAAAGAAACACTGCAAATTGTTGAAAATACCAGTAAATAAAAAAAAGTTTATCATTTATATATAAAAAAATTTTTAACTATAATTCCTACAGTATCGAAATTAAAAAATTTGAAAAGCTGAGTAGACATTCATAATGCTCGTTTATTGCCCAAAAATAAAAGAATTACAAAAATTATCAAAAAGATTAGAAAGAAAAATCTAAAACTAAAAAATCACAAGAATTGAATTTTGCGACATATAACCCAAAAATTGAAAATGAGAGATTCTGGATTTCAAAACCAAAAATCATGAAATTATTTCGATTGACCTAATACTTAAAAAAATATGAAAAAAATGTTCATTGAAAATTGAGAGAAAGTGATGAAAATAGTCAGATTTCTAATAATATAGTATGAAATTTTAGAATTCTGGGTAGTGATCCAGAAAAACTTTGAAAATTGTTGAGAATACCAGTAAATAAAAAAAAAAAATTTTAAATAACATGCAATACGAAAATTCCAGAAATCTTTGAAATACCTTAAATATGTGAAGTTAGAATTTTTTTAAAAACCTATGAAAATATAAAATTTTCCAACTTAGATTTCTACAGTGTCGAATTTGAAAAAGCTAAAAAAATTCATAATGCTCGTTCATAGCTCAAAAATCAAAGAATTACGAAAAATACCAAAAATACTAGAAAAAAAAAATCTGAATCTCGAAAATCACAAAAATTGAGTTTCGCTACATATAATTCGATCATTAAAAATGTATAATTGATAATACTGGACTGTGAAATGATAAATCATAAAATTTCATAGAAAATAACTATATTTTTCCAAAACACATTTTTTCTTAACAAATTGTTGAAAATACTAGTTCATAAAAAAAAAAAGTTCACAAATAACATGCAATACGAAATTTCCAGAAATCTTTGAAATACCTTAAATCTGTAAGGTTGTAATTTTAAAAAAAATTTATAAAAATAAAAAATATTTTTCAACTTTGATTCCTACAGTATCGAATTTTAAAAAGCTAAAAAAAATTCATCTCTCATTTATTGCTCAAAAATTAAAGAATCATAAAAAATACCAAAAAGATTGAGTAAACCTGAATCTCGAAAATCACAAAAATCGGATCTCGTTACATATAACACAAACATCAAAAATATGTGATTCTAGACTTCAAAATTAAAAATCTCAAAATTGTTTCGATTGACTAAATACTATAAAAATACAAAAACGTAATGTTTATTGAAAATTGAAATGAAGTGATGAAAATAGTCAGTTTTTTTAATAATATAGCATGAAATTATAGAATTCTGCATAGTTATCCATAGAAACTTTGAAAATTGTTGAAAATACCATTTACTAAATGAAAGTTTATAAATTACAAGCAATATGAAAATTTCTTGAAATCTATAAAATACCTTAAGTCCGTGAAATTATAATTTTATTGTATAAAAATCCATAAAACTATAAAATATTTTCCCAATTTGATTCCAAGAGTATCGAATTTTAAAAACTAAATAGACATTCATAATGCTCGCTTATAGCTAAAACAATAAAGAATTACAAAAAATACCAAAAAGTTAAAAAAAAACTGTTGTCTGTTAAAGAACACACGGCAGAAGTGAAACTTTGGATGCGATTTTGAAAATGAAAGTGTAAAAACAAATACTACAAAGAAAAAAAACTGTTATATGTTAAAGAACACACGGCAGAAGTGAAACTTTGCGTGCGAGTTTAAAAAGCGAAAGCGTAAAAACAAATACTACAAAGAAAAAAAAAAATAAAACAAACAGATACAAATCGAGGAGAATAATACGAATAAATGAAAAAAACCAAACATCAGTGATTTTGAAAAATTAAAAATTGAAATTAAAAATTACAAATTGGAAATTGAATTTGAGTTTCACTTCTCTTGCATCAAACCTTGAATTGTGTGCTTGAACTTTTTTTTACTTGGGAACTTGAGTACATAAATACTTATATAATGTGTATAATAATATATATTTTTCAGCTTCAACGCAAACCTTTAGCTATAAAAGAAACTATCATTCCCGATAACGCAAAAACTTTTTCTCCAACGTAAAGCTAACATTTCACTGACAATCAATTCATTTTTATGTTTCAGGTAACAGAAAGAATATCACTTGCTTTACTGGTCCATCTGGGTATGCTGTCTAAAATACACCTTCACCTCCAAACTTCACAATAATCAATGTACAAAAACCTTGGAAATCCTCTCGCAATTTTTCAAACTCTGAATTAATGAAAATTCCAAATCCTTTCATGAGGCTTGGATTTACGAGGGTGTTCCAGAGTATAACGTCTGATAACCTGAGGTACATTCATTTATACATGGCCATTGATGAAGAATTTTCCCCCGAGTGCCCTTTTCCTCGTTCTTCTTTTATACTTGAGGAGCGAATGTTTCATTGAGAAAAGTCTGTTGTTCCGATCAGTGATAAAGCGCGGCCGTAAAGCAGGGGTGCCAGTTGTTACGGTGACATTTATGAGGCATAGCCCCAGCCGGGCCCGACTAATCGGGAATAATTTGCCACGACACTGCGCCATGTAAATCAAATTTATCTACATTAGCACCATAAAGCGGCCGCGATACCGTGACTCGGGTTAGTAGCCGTTTTGCCAGACCATAACCGAAGGATGCCTGCGCCTCGTCGTTCTCAATGTGTCTATAAATTCGCCTAGGGCGAATCGTTTTTATCAATTTGTCGATATAAGAACGCCGCGATCGCGTGAAATCCGCGCCAACGGATTCAGAGCGTGATCTGTATCCTTCGCGTGCACTCTGCTGTGTATCTCTCTTGTTCCGTCTCATGCAAGGATACAGGAAATCTGTCGGCGTGTCGCTAAAAGATTTTGAATTTTTCTTAAACCGAGGCTCTTTGTGTTTGAGGAATATTATCTGCCATTTTTGTTCTGTTAAAGAGGGTACTTATATGCAAGGGTTTTTGAAGTGTTATGATGAGCAGAAAAATGAACATATCTTCGCAACGTATGATAGTGGATGAATGCAATTACTGCTTATATACTGGAATCATTAGAAAATTATCAAATAATGTGTTTATATTATTATATATTTATATATATTTATGAATAATATTTATTTATTATTATTATATTTATATTATTTATATATTGTTTATTATTATATAATAATGTGTTTCATCACATATCAGCTCAATGTTTATTTCAAAAAACTTGAATATTTGTTGTCCCAATGAAAATTTTCCCTTTCACCTCATTTCAACACAATTTTTCAATTATCTATTTTCATTCATTGTAATCTCAACTTCTTTTGTTCAAAGACCTTGCAATGACTTCAATACTATGAAAAGTCAACGAATCGTAAAGGAATTGATAATTTGTTTTATCAGTTGTGTATAACAGGTAGACAAATTTCAACGATGAATAAACACATAATCAATCTTGCTCTCTCTCTCCCTTTCTCTATCCCTCTCGAACTCGATGCATGTTAGAGAATGATCGGGTATGATCCATGTAAAGCTATGCATTGAGAGTCATTGATCCTGCATAATTTATGTAAGCTTGTGTATGGTACATACGTATTCGCGTTCAAGTACGCATGGTCAATTGACTTGTGCCGGAGGTTCATATATGTCTGCCATGGACTTTGAAAGGGAAATGTCCATCAGTACGATGAGCTTCTTTTTCGGAACTTTTGACCCAGAAATCGTGTCTTTGAAAGCTCAAGTCAGCAAAAGATTCGAAGCAATAAATTTTTTAAAATAATTACAAAATAATCTCAAGGCACTTACTGAAAAATTACAAGCTAAATAAACATCAAATTACATGAATTTCAATTAACTCCATGTACTACAATTTATAAAGGTCTGGGAGTTTTTTCTTCTTGAAAAAACAAAAAAATATTCAAACATGAGAAACAGCCTCGTTTTAAACATGCAAAAGCTGTTTTTGTTTTACAAAAACAAGTATCATGCGAAAAAATGATCGAAAAAGCTTGAGTTTACTAGCTATCAGGACTTTGAAAGCAATCAAAGTAGACCTTGTTGCAGCATCTGAAAAAATTTGCGTTCGTGATTCTACGGTTTCAACTCGTTTCAAACGTTGCCCTTATTAATTCGTTACGATAGATGAGTAGGAATCGTGCGAATTACACAGGAAATACGCACGGCAATTATTATTCATCATCGGTATTATCGAGAACGATCAAGCTTGGTCTACGTGAAAGCATGTATTAAGATCCATCGATCATATGTAATTTACAAACATGTTTAAAATATATATACTCAGTTGACGCATGCTCGAAATCATCATTACAGGAATAATTTTCCGCTTTGATCGCATGATCTGCATGAGGAAAAGTACCCTCTTTCACATAAAAATGCGCCTCTTCATTATATTGTACGTTGGAGTCCTCAGTCCTCACGCATATGCAGTTGAACATGAAATAAGAATATGATTTTCAGTCTACTTTTCATGTGCCTGATATTTTTGGGGTGAATTTTTCCGGAAAGTCAGAAATTCGTGTCGAGGCTGAGACAGTATAGATAAAACTAGTAAAAAAAACATGGGATGATAGAATAAATTAGCACTAAAAATCGTGCACTAAGAGAGTTTACATTTGATGATACTTTGTTCTAAATAATCACGATTAGTTGGGAAAAATTCAAAAGCCGGAAAGTTTGTATTAACAAACTGAAAAACTTCTGATAATCAATTGAAAATGATGTATTTTGATTTTTGTTTTTTCGCAAATTCTCAACGCCGATTTTTTTATCGAAAATAATATAAAAGAAAAGACATAAACAAACCAATTATAATACTTATCGTTGTGGATTCAGGTGATGTAGAATGGAAATTACAAAATTCAAAAATTCGTGGTTTCGATATTTTGGGTTAATGATGTTAAAGTCATCGTTATAAGCAATCAATTATCAAAATTTTTTATACCCATGTTAACACTACATTTTTTTTTTTATTTTGAATTTTTTTCATTTATGATTTCAAATAAATTATTTTTATAAATCAAACAGCTGAATCGCACAATTTTCTTTTAAGAGTATTTTTTTTTTATTCATTTTAGTATTCTTAGTTAAAATTTTCTATGCTCAAATGATTTGCACATATTGCAGTAAAATTTATGCTCCAAAATTTTTTCTACCAAATATTAAGAATATGTATATTTTTGAATTTACAATTCCTAACTTCCATCAGTTAAATATTAATTCACAACCATATTTTATTTCATTATTTATTGATTCTTTAAACTCTTTTACATTGTAGTAAGTTTTGTAGACATCTACAACAAAAATTCATGAATTTCACAAAAATTAATAATAGTGATCAGTAGAATCTTTTTTATTGACTAACACAAATTTGAGGAAAGCAATTAACTGCATTTTTAATGCAAAACAAAACGATACTTTTGATTTCATTTTAAAACTGAATTTACTGTATCAAGAGTTATTGGTCAATTTGTATTCGAAACCAAATTTACTACATCCTTAAGAGTCCAAAATTAAAATTGTAATTTTGAATTCTGTGATTTCCAGATTCAAGACTTAATCGTTAACAGAGTGAATGAATAAAATTTTTTCACTTTGACTTGATATTAGAAAATTTACAATTATTTAATCATCACGGATAAAATAAGGAATTGTGACTTTGAACTTTTAGATAAATAAAAAAAAAACTTTACTCATATAGGCAATTGTGAATCAATTTTTTTTTCTGGATCTTGCAAAACTTACGAGGTTTGTTCAAAAAGTATCGCGAATTTTGAATTTTCGCGGGCTACGTATGTTCAATTTTTGATCTTTTGGTGGCGTTATGTTGGTACTCAT
>JAPYZL010072754.1:0-17023 GCA_030522825.1 Platygaster orseoliae | reverse complement strand
AAGAACAACGGGTTCAACCTCAAAAACTGCGGATATTTCCACTTTTGCATGAATGGAGGGTGAAGGAGAAAAATTAGTGGTTGAAAATTTCGACTCGGTATCGTTTATTATTTGAAAAATTTGAAGAAAAATCTGGAAATTTTGGATATTGTAAAAAATTGATAGAATTGAAAATGTTCAAGATTGTCAATAATTTTAGAAATTTGAAATATTTATAAAACTTCAGAAAATCTTGATAATAATGTTAATGTACAAATACTGGTAAATGTTCTTTAAAATGAAAATTTTTCAAGTTTTACAAAATGGAAAATCTTCCAAAACCTTAAAGTTTCACGATTATTTCAGAAATTCGAAATATTTGTAAAATTTAAAAACATTTCAAGAATGATGTAAATATACAGAAACTCTTACGTATTCTTCGAAATTTTAAATAATCAAAAAATATTTTGTCATACATAGATTCCTCCTATGATGAAAATTCAAATGAAAACCTAGAAATTACAAAAATATTCAGAAATGCAGGAAATTCGCTATTTTTTAAAAAAATCTTAATAATAATTCTGGAAAATTCATAAATTTATATGATATTAGAAGGTTTTGATACATTTCAAAAACTCAGGAAAATTTAGAAAAAACCAGTAAATATATAATTGAATGCAGATAGTCAATAATTTCCAAAATATCCTATAATAGGTGTCTAGAAATACTGAAAATTTCGGTGTATGAAAAACAATAGTAAATTCATAATATTTTCAGTACCCAAGTAATTAATAATTATATTCTCAGGCAATGTTTCAATTGTTATGACATAAGCACCTTACACAAGTTCACAAAAATATTTTTCGATTGTTTTGCTAGAAATCCTGATTGTATATTAAATAAATGACACTGTTTTTTAGCTATCGGTAATAATTCACTTAAAACTGTAAAAAATCTTTTCATTTTTACAGTTAGTCATCGAAAAACTTCTTGGTCATTTACGGATTTAATTATACGAGGTCTTCGATGACTTTGAAAAAAAGATAAAAAATCTATAAATTTAAAGAATTTTAAAAAATTACAGAACTATGAAATCATTAATATTCGCATACTTTTGTTGTTCTTTATTACTTAGTAGAATCAACAGAAATAATGATAAATTTTTTACATCGGAGAAAGTTTTGCAATGTATCCATTGCACTACAAAAACTGTGTAATATTCAGATAATTTCTTCAAATTGAAAAATCTTTTATTATACAAAATAAAATTCATTGTTCATTTGAAGAATTTGAATTAAAATATTGAAATTTTGAAACTTTGAAAAAATTTCAAAACATCTGACATTTTAAAGATTGTCAGTAATTTCATGAATTCAAAACATTTGTGGAATTTCAGAAAATCTTGAAAATGAAGTAAATATACAGAAACTGTCGAATTCACAGAATTGGTCGTGCAAAGATCCTTCCTAAAAATTGAAATGTTAATAAACGACTTGAAATTTATAAAATAATTAAGAATATAGGAACTTCGGTTATACATTTAAAATTGTCAATGATTCTAGTAAATCTGTAAATTCGTTAAGATTTAAAATCTGGATTCGGGTACGCTCTCGAGTTTTATCAACAATCTCTCCCAATAAAACACCTGGAAATTTAATCGGGATCGATCCCTTGTAGCGCGACTTTTTCTTCAGCTTACAAGCTACGTCAGATGCGTGCATAAAAGTTCTCGGACACGTAGCACGCACGAGTCGTACACGCTACGAAGAGGAAGGTGATTCGCGGCCACTATCGGCCATTTTGAATTCTTCGCCGGGTTCTTCGAGGTCTCGCTCCAACGCTACCTCTCTAGAAACGTCTCTCTTTTATATTTTTTATTTCTAAGTGTCAAAAACTCCGGGCCCCTCAGGCAATATTGTTGATACTTGATGTTGCAGTTTGACATGCAAAGAATCGCATGCTTTCTCCTCCCGCGAGTTCGCAAACAAAAAGTTTTTAGATTTTGCTTCAGACCCCTCGCACTTAATAAATGTATCATGTTTTTTGAGTTGGGGATAAATAAATAATCTCATTTTCAGATGCAACAAAATTAAGGCACAACCTAAAATTTTAATATTACCTTGAATTTCATCATTTATGGAGGAAAAGATTTCATTTCGATGCATCCTACAGCACAAGTATACCTCCTGAAATCCACGAGAAACAACGGGAAGAAGTAATTACACGTGTTGAAAACCATAACCCGGAGCGCTGCAGTCCGGTACGATTGCGAGTGAGACGATCGAGGCAAGATGAATGTATGTAATAAGGTGCAATTATTATAATATCTTCATAAAACGTGCATTCTAATTCTTTGTCGTGTTTCGAGTGATTTCAAAGTAAAAATTGCAGTGCACCATAGAAAAAACCTTTTTCAGAATGCTCACTCGAAGCACTGGATGATATTCGACTTAAAACATCATACTGAGAAACCGATTTGGTTGGCTCAAACAAACGTTTGGTCGTTATTTGACAAGCCAAAGATTTGGTTCATCTAAATTAATTTTTGATTCAGACAAACAAATTTTATTGAACTCTAACAAATTTGTTTGTTCGAACTAAAAATATTTTACAGTTGAATTGAAATTTGTTTGTCTGAATTAAAATTTATTGATGGGAACCAAATATGTGGTAGGTCAAATAACGACCAAACGTTTATTTGAGCAAACCAAATTAGTTTTTCAATGAAGTTCTAACATAAGTGAGATAGATAAATTTTCAACAATAAGTTTTATGTTTTTAATATGAGAATTGTACATAATTTAAATTTACATATCAAGTTCAATGCTCTGGTGCCTTGTTTTATCAATTTAAGAATTTTTGTCATTCTCTCAGAGCCAAAATCGATTATTTTAGAACAAATGATTTTTCGTCAAGTTATTTTATTCCATTTTAAATAAAATGACTTATTTATAAAGAATAAATATCAAGGAATATCAAATCATGAAATCGAGGACTTTCAATAAAATGAATTCATTGTCACAGAATGAAGTGAAATGACCACCTGAAGAAAGTATTTTTTTTTAAATTTTCATCTCCAATTGAAGAATTATTCACAATCTACCAGAGCCAGTATCAAGTAATTAAGAACAAATATCAAACAATATCAAATAATGAAACTACAGAATAAAATTTAAGTGCGTATTTAATGTCAAAGAGTAAAATGACACGACTTCATGGATGTCTATTTCTTCTCAATTACTTTTTAGATGTATATTCAATATAATTTTTAATGAAATTTTCATTTAGAATTAGGTTATCTATGTTTTCAGAAACTGCCTATTAGAAAAATATTCATTAGATTGTAAATTCAACGCTATTTTAAATAATTGAGCATATTTTACTATGGAATCACAAACGATCTTCATTATTTTCAGGTAGTTTTGAAAGATATCCCTAATTTGATGACAATAAAAATATATAAATTGTCCGTAAATGTAAATGCGCGTTGCAAAAATTGCATTAGTAAAAAAAAAGACACTTTTTTCGTGTTATTATGGATGTATATAAAATTGCTTCGATTTCGTAGCGTTTAACTGAGGCGGACAATGAACATTTTCCGTCTGGCAAGTTCTCAAACATTGCTTAACTCCGTTTATATCCGGCTCGGGTCGTATCCCAAAGCAACCGACGGAATAGAAATCGACCCAAGCAGAGGGTGGGGCATATAAGAGGGGAATACAGTGGAAAAAGCAATGGAATACGCGATGCGCCATCGAATTCTCCGGCAGCCATGCTTCTAAACTACACTCACTCCCTGATCTGCTATATATTATCATGTTACTGAAGGTGAATTGTCGTTTTCTTACTCTCTCAGTTTGAATCAGTCAAAAACTGATTATTTCAGCTAGTCGTTATAAATAGGAGTGAAATCTAGAATAGTCGTTATCAAGGAATTAAATATTCTTTATTGTCGGATTTGATTATTTTAACTGGTGCATATTGATTCACATTATGAGGTTAATTTTTTTACAATTTTGTTAGTCAATTCCAACTTTCGTCAGTGAATTTCGTCTATTTTCAAGTCAATATTTCCACACATGAGTATGTCGAAATAAATTATTCAATGACGAAAATTTCAACTCATGAATTGGCTGAAATGGACTAATTCACAGACAAAATATCTTTGCTTTCGCTGAAATTCTCACAAATTTTTAAAGTATAATTCAACTTTTTGCTAGTGATGTCTTTTTTACTAGGCGAATCAGTCAAATTTGACTTATTCAAATGGAAATCAAAGGTTTGTATATTTCTTTCGGAATTTTATAATACAAATTATTTGAACAATTCTGATTTTGTGATAATCGGTCATGTTTTCCATTATTTATCGTCAATTTGAGAACAAAAGTTTTTCAAATTTTTTCTCAAAACTTAGGTAATTCGAAGAAATTCGATAATGACCACAATCAACAAAGCTCACAAATATTTTCTTAATTTCTACAACTATTTCGAATTATTTCAAATTTTCAACCATGCATAGAACTTCATCTTTTATTTGCACATTTTTACATTTAAGTTAATTTAACAAAAACTTTCCAAACGTTGCAAAAATTCGTTTATCTAACTGTGATTTTTCGTAATTTTCTATATTCTTCAAACTTTCCAGGTTTAGATAAGAAATTAAAAAAACTTATTCGCGCATATTTAGAAGAATTTCCATGATAAAAACTACAATCCAAAAAACTGATGGACGTTTTCCAGAACTCTCTTAATTTTTTAAATTTGTTAGAATTTTTGACAATCTGTAAAACTTGCAAAGTTTTATATTTTTTTTAATTTACAACCTTTCCCAAGTAGAAAATATGAAAGTATACTTCAGTAACCTTAGTCTCCCAGAGTATACCAAAAGTTGATTAAAGTATATCAATCGATCTACCCAAGTATACTTAATGGCACAAACGCATACTTTTGGGTGACTTATTGGCATACCGAATCTACTTTCGGTAGACTGCGGTAAACTGTTATTAAAAAATGAGTATACCAAAAGTAGACTCGTCTCCCAAGAATATGCATTTGTGCAATGTATACTCTTTTCAGCAAAATCAACTTTTAGTTGACTTTGGTATATTACAAGAGATTGAAGTATACTAAAGTATACTTTTATTTTTTCTACTCGGGTTTATTTGATATATATCTAAATTTCTTGAAATTTGTCTGACTTATTCAATTTTTTCGTAATTTTTCAATACTTTCCATGTTATTCTTTTTTTGATTTAAATAATTAACAAAATCGTTTATTACTATTTGTTTTTTTTTAATTTATATAATAATTTATATTTAGGAGTTAACATTTATTTCAATTGTTCGTTACTTAAAACTATTGCTAGTTTTTAACAATTTTACTCAATCATACAAATTTTAGTAATTTTATTCCAGTAGTGACCTAGTAAAAATTAATTTTTATGACAAAAACTTTAACTAACGAATCGGCTGAAATTGACTTTTCATAGTTTTTTAACTAATACGCTAATTTTTCTAGCTCATCAAAATTTTTTACTGTTGTTTAACACACTCAAAGTTATTTTGATATTAGGATAATTTAAAAATGACTTGAAATATTTTTTAACTCTACAGATTTTAAAACATTATTATAACCATTTAGAAACCTTCTCTAAAATTCTACAAATTTTTATATTTTAGAAATGATTGACACCTACCTAATTTTCAATATTTTTTAATTTTTTGAAGTTCAGAAAATGTTTACCACCATACAAACAATTTTAAATTTTCCTCATTTCATGAAAATTTGTAAACCTCATTTAAATTAATCTTTCTTATACTACTCTACTTATTGTGATTCTTCATAAAAAAGTAAAAAAAAAAAAATAATCATGCATATTTTAAAGACACTTGAATTACTCCCCCCCCCCCCTCATTTCTCGAATCTTAATTAAAAAACCTAATAAAATATGTGTTCAGCCGCTATTATAATTAATTACACAAAAATGAATTTCTCTATAACTCAAAAAATCCATATAACAAGATATCACTAAAGAACCGAGGCTTACGAAAAAACAATCACTATAAAAAACTGATACCAGCAATTAATTTTTACTTTCTACGCGTTTTCCTAGAATTTGATTTGTCGATGTAACTGATTTAAAGTGCAATTGATTTCACTTCAAATCATTACAGATCACAAAAAATCCCGGAAAAGAAATTACAGCAACTCCCTTCAAACTGACGACACTTCGACTTTTAAACAGCGCTTAATGTTTTTATTTCAAGAGAAAGGCAAACTTTTTCCGTTCTCCATCAATCGCTTGAGAAACAGTTCGCCGGAAAAATTGCTCCCAAGAAAACTCGAAGGAAACGCATCGGCATCAATTGAATGAATGTTTTATACAATATGCTTAGCCCGAGCCAACGCCATAAAATTTATGGCAGACGCAACAATAAAAAGCCGGAATTAGGAATGGAATGAGAAATTTCCGCTAGTCACCTTCCGGAACGATGATGCGAGATTCGAGAAAACTTTATTGGGACGAGAGACAAACAAATTACTCATTTATACATAATTTTTGCATGTTTTATTTTATAAATAAATTTAATTTACTTTAAATATAATTAAACTGCTACTGATATTTTTATTATTCAAAAATTTGTTAACATTATTACCTTCCAGAGTTGCAATAATCCGCAATACTTGAGGTTTGTGCCTGAGACATGTAAATTATTATAATCATCTATTGAAAAATTTTGTCTTGTGTACTATTCTTTTTCATTCAATAAAAGTGGATAAAAGAAGATCTTCAATTTTACATTATTAATTGACAATTCATTGTTAATTACTTGATCTTTATTTACGACCAAGAGCATTTTGTATAGAAACATTTATATTTTTATAAAATGTGTCAAAGAATGAAAGAATTTTCCATATAAATATACTTTTGCTTACATGAGAAAAATTTTTTTCTGTATTGGAATGAGAGATAAACAAATTACTTGTTTCTGCATTGATTTTTTTATAATTTATTGCAATTCAATGCAATTCATTTTAAATGTGATGGTATAGCTTATGACATTTCAGATACATTAAAAAAATTTTGAATTTCTAAACTTGCAGAGTTGCAATTATTTGCAACACTTGATGTTTGTACATATAGGTAAATATTAATTGTCTTTTTAAAATTTTGTGATACAAAACTTGTGTACTACTTTTTTGCAATTGATAATATTGGAGAAAAAAAATTCTTAATTTCATACTATACTCATTATTATGGTATTGTAAACTTCATAATATTTATTCACAAAAAGTACATTTTGTCTAGAAACATTCATATCTTCATGAAATTTGTATAAGAATTAAAGACTTTTACATAAAAATATAATTTCGTTCACATGAGAGAAGGTTTCTCCTTTATCAGGACGAGAGACAAACTAATTGCTAGTTTATTCATTGATTTTCGTTCTTTATTGTAAACAAACTCAATTTATTCTAAATATTATCAAAATGCATGTGACATTTTTCAAAGTTCGGAAATTTTTTTTCAATTTAAAATTGTTCAGGGTTGCGGTAATCGACAATACATAAGGTTTGTGCAGGTATGTAAAGAAAATTCGTAATCTAAATTGAAAAAGAGATCCATAATTTCGAATAATTGACTATTTATGGATAGTTGCCTTCTTAATTTTTATTCACAACGAAGTGCATTTTGTCTGAAAACACTCATACTTTTCTAAAATTTGTATAAGAACTATTAAAAATTTTTCATAAAAATATAATATCGTTCTCATAAGAGACAGTTTTTTCTTTTGTGGGTTCGGAAAACGCAATGAAAATTTTTCGAATTCAACGAATGAAATTCTTGAATGAACAAGCATGTGGAATCATAAGGTCAACGAGCTCCTCACTAACGACATCTAAATGACGCCACGCATTTAATAGATCGGCTGCATTTGAAATAAACTTTGTCGAGAGAATCGTTAAAGAGTCTATAATTGCCCTGTTTGCTCTGACAGTCTTTTCGACTCGTGTGTTTTCATTCGCTATAATAAATCTTTCCGCATTTTTCACATTGCCTAGAGTAATAAAATTGCTGCATCTCTGGACATTAATTCAGGAGAAATTGAAAAACAAACTGAATGTAAATAGTTATCTCAGGTAACGATTTTTTACTTCTGTGGAACATAAACGTCTTGTCCAAACAGTTTTAGAACCTATGCGATTGCATATTTGTACTTAACTTAGATCGTTGAGGATTATGATGAAACATCAGAGATTTATTGATTATTTATGAGACAATTTTTGAGGACGAAAAATTGGTTTCTGGTGATCAAGGTTTTGAAACTCGCATGCAAAAGTTTGTGCAACAACATTGTAAATGGGGGCGGTAAAATGAAATTTTCATGAGTGAGAATGTTTTGAAATGATGAAAGGTTCATCAATGTTAGAAGTGCTGAAAATGTTCAAAACATAAAAATATGTGTATCTCAGATATTATTAACCATTCTGAAAATCTGAGTAATACATAAAATTTAGTGATTATTCTTTAATTTGTTATATTGAAGAAAAATTATAAATTACGTGAAATAACAAAATTTATGTTATAATTGTTTAAGAGTTTTTAAAATTAAAAAATATTTTACCGTGCGAATGTTATCGATAATCTGAGAATTTTCACAGAAAATCTTAATTAAAAATTCATAAATATACAATAATCATCAGTACTCTGCTTTACTGTTTGGCTGCGACATAAGTATCAGTTCACAGAAAAAAAAGATTTGCTGTACCAGCAAAAACATGTGCTGCTTCAACACAACTTGGCAAAACGACAAATCATTTTGCTACCTTAGCACAATTTATCTGCAATTGAATTTTATGCAGAATGATTGTGCTCTGGTAGCAAAAAAGGTTCGTTGAGACAACAACAAAAAGCTACTACTGCAAAAAAAAAATCGTTTAGTCAAGTTGTGCTGAAACAGCATATCTTTTTGCAGATAAAGCAAATCCTTTTTTTTTCTGTTATCATTTGATCCAACAATTCCTAGATAATGATAAAATCATCCATTTCCAGAACATAGCGGTTCATGAATCTCAAAAATTACAATCATACAAACATATTGCATATGAATCTAACTCACCTTACGGCTAACGCCCGATAAATGGTGCTGCTGGAAACCACTGGTACTGCTGCGTTCTCCAAAGTCTGCTGACCCGATTTCTGTTAGTAGGAATGATTTGATGGGCCCGTGGTCGCGCGGGCCCCTATTGCATGCCCACTCACACCTCGCACTCTAAAGCACACAAAAACATAAACATCAAAATTTTGCAACAAATATATTTTATACAAAAATTTTGTTCTGGAAGTGTCATAACAAACTTTCTTTTTTCCAGATTTCAAGAGTTCAAGATTAAATCAACTATAATTTTTTAATATAGTTTTCTAGTATTTTTTGTAATTTAATGAAGTTTAAAGACGATTTTTCGTTCTGCCACGTGGAAAAGTTAAAAAGTTAGGTTAGGATTTAATGTTTGAAGTTATCGATTGAAATTAAATTTCTTCAACCATATTCGAAAACAAGATAACTTATAAAAAAAGAATATTCTCTTCTTCAGAGGAATTTGTACCTTCTTCCACATTCATACAATTAAGTACCATAATACATCACACAGTCTCTCCACACACACAACCATATTACCTGAAAGTTACTTCAACTGAAGTTCATCGTCAGACCGGTCACGCAAACAGTCAAAACCGTGCACAGTCCAAACAGCCCACTAACCCACCCTTCACGTATATCTCTAAAACAACGTATCTCGCGTCTTCTTCACTTTTCACCGTATGTTCTGCAACACAATAGGCTCTACGTGGCAAAGTCTCTCTTTTTCTCATTTTCTATGGACTTTGAACGTACTTCAAATTCACTAGTGTGTCATCGAACCACATCTTCAGAACATTGGCGAACCCTAACCCACTTGAACGTCCAGCACGCCATTGTTCAACCAAAGAACGCTACAACCTCTTCCACGCCGGGCAGAAAAACGCGGTTTTCCGACTTGTGGAGCATAAACACTTTGTTTCAAACTTTATCCGCAATTTTGGAGAAACTGCTCTCGCGGTGTACAACACGAGACAACTGGCGCGCAATGCTTGGCGCTTTCTGGGCCCCGCTCCTTCAGAAGATAGGACGGCCGAGGCAGGCCAATCAGGCAGGTTTCCGTCTCTACCTGCGGCCTGCCTTCTGTGTAGCACCTGCGGCAATGACTACGTCTTCTACTTTGTAAAATGCCGATGACAGATGCGCCCTCTTTCGCCCGCGCTTGATTGAGTCACTACAGGGCCCCGCGAGACAAAGGGTCCCGTAGCGCTCCTCGGAAACGCTTAATGCCCCGAGACCCCATCATTTCGCGCCTTTTTCCGGGACGCAGATAAGCCGCAGATCCAGTAATTGAGGCTGTAAACGTAGGATTGAAAATCAACGGCGTCCATTTTCTCGCGATAGCTAGTGGAAGCATTCTCGAGTTTTTTTTCTTTTTTATAAAGTGTAACTTCTGGTTATTCGAATGTTTATTCAGAAATACCTACTTCCAGGGCTGAGTCGAAAAAAACATGTATCGTTTGTCCTTATATTTGGAGGAATTTAAGGTAAACGGAAAAAGTATAAGTTATTGACAAAATTAGCTCTTCATTGGCCATTTATAAATATTTTGTATAGTTCAAAATACACTTTTGGATGATTTTCTACCAGAACCCAAACTAAATCATTCTCATAAAATCTTCCTTTATGTTTTATTCATCCTCCTTCGCCCTTCATAACCTGAGATTAACAACGGAAACATCATTGCAGCTTCAGAGTATGTTAAATCTCCATTTTGCCATACTTTAGAGATCATTTGAGACTACATTCATAAATAAATGATTTAAGGTGACAAGAGTTGTCAATTTAGTAACTAAAAGCCTAAAGAATTTAATAAAAAAAACTCATAATACAAAATTATGTAATAAAATCTGAGACTAAAGTTCCTATTGAAAACTTTTGGAGACTCATTAAAACACAGATCTGTATCAATTACACACAGATCTGTGTGTAATTGAAGCTGTAAACGAAGAACTGAAAATCAACGGCGTCCGTTTTCTCGCAATGAGCAGTGGGTGCCGTCTTAAGTTTTTTCTTCTTTATAAAGTATAACTTCTGGTTATCCCGAGTCGAAATTTTCAACCGCTAATTTTTCTCCTTCATCCTCCATTCATGCAAAAGTGGAAATATACGCAGTTTTTGAGGTTGAACCCATTGTTCTTGAGGCTGAACAGAGGTTCAGCCTCTGTTCAGCCTCTGTTCAGCCTCAAGAACAATGGGTTCAACCTCAAAAACTTCGGATATTTCCACTTTTGCATGAATGAAGGGTGAAGGAGAAAAATTAGCAGTTGAAAATTTCGACTCGGGTATGCATGCATTTCATCGAAGGAAGAACCAAACTTGGTTCATCTTTATTTTTGAGGGATTTTCGAGGTTTAAAAATTAAATTGTGGTAAAACATCTACTTTTTGATCATTTTCTCCTAGAATTTAAAATAAATAATTCTTTTAAAATTTTCCTTTATGCTCTTTTGATCCTCCTCTGACTTTCATAACCTGAAATGAAAATCTTAAGTATCATTTCATTTCAGTCATGTAAATAGATAAAACACATATATAAAAAATGTATAAAACAAAGGAGATCCAAGCAGTGTATTTTCATATACTATTTGTTACGAAATTGACTTTGACTAACAAATGTATGGTAATAATCCAATAAATGTAGCAGAAATAAAATGAAGTTTGAAACGCAATATCTCTTGTCTCAATTATTATCAGTGGGATTAGACGTCTACATAAATGAAATTTTTATAGAAATCTACTAATTAAAATTGAAAGTTTCTCTTATCATCCCGAATTTCGAAAAAATATGTAGCAAGCTCAAAGTACTAAAAAATTTATGAAGAAAATATTTTAGAAAAATTTTATTCAAATACCAAAAATCAAAAAAAATTTGAATTCTTAGACATCGAATTTGAGAAATTTCCATAGGAACCCGGGTGAAAAAGTCAAGTAAATTTGAGTATACAGATGGTATACTCTGTCTACGTGAGTATACGAAAAAGTATACCTCAGTGCCAAATCGTATACTCCCGTATACTTAACTACGGTATACTCAGTATACCTGTCGTATACTTCAGATGATTGATTCCCCGTATACTCCCCGAATTTTCTATGTCATGTCAACAAAAGTCTTCGTACAGTATACTCAGTATACGCTGACTGAATTATCTAGCCGAGCGGTATACTCAGGGAGATTCACATTCGCTTTGTTTTATTTTTTGAAGTCAAAAGTCTCTGAAAGTCTCCATACTGTATACTCAGTACACGTCGTTAAAATAAATTAAGCAATTTTATACTCAGTATACCGGTAGTATACTCACGGAGACTACTCGGTTTACCCAGTATACCTATGGAATCCTCTGGGAGACTTCCTCGTATACTCCGTATACTGTGGTATACGATTTGGTATGCTCGGTATACTGCCGTATACTGAAATTGTTTTCAACCGAGAATCTAAAATTGAACTAGAAAATCGTACAAATTTTTGAGAGATCGAAAAAATCAGTAAAATATTGAACTCTATAAGTAGACAAATTGTGTCGAGATATATTTCTTTCGAAAACTTCAATTAAGTTACTTGAAATCTATCAAACCTTTGAATCCTATAGCATGTTTTTTTAAAATCTATTTCTAATACATATAAATATTAAAAGATCCTATAAATTGTATCAAAACTGAAAAAACATACAAAATAGGTGTATAATAGATATCTATAAAATACTAAAAATGTACATAACAATCCATAAAATATTAGATGCGTAAAAGATACTAATAAATCCTATACTGAATGATACAAACGTTTGCAAATATGAAAATTACTAAAATAAATATAAACCTCTAAAATGTTTGAATTTATTACGAATAAGTTTCCTTGAAAATTCATGAAAATGCTTTAAATCCATAATACTTTTAATTCCAGAGCATCCAACAAAAAAATCCCTAAAGGAATCCATAATAAAATCAGGAAACCATGATATACCAGAAATACGGAACAAGTATAGAAATATCTATGAAATATTCGAAATCTATAAAGATATAGTTCTCTCCCAAATCTATTTGGATAGTAAAAAACTTGAAAATTTCAGTTTCTTGAGCATCAATTTTCATAAACCAAGTCGGGCATTTATAAAACTACAAGAGTCTTCGAAGAAACTACAAAATTCCACTGAATTTCAGAAACACTGAAAATAACGAAAATACTGGAAATACTGGACATCCATATAATACACACATTTTGTGTAGATGTAATTTTTTCAATGAACTGTGAAATTACTAAAAATTCATAAAACTTAAACTTCTGAGGCATCGAAATATAGATATCTATATGGAAATCTATGCAAATATTAAAAAATCTACCAGGCTGTAAAACTAGAGAAAAACTCATAAAAAAGCTGGAAATACTAAAAATCTATAAAACACCATATACCTTCAGATTTAAACTTTTACATAAAATAATAAAAATGGTAGAGAATCATTAAAAAAATACTCTACAAAATTTTATGAATAGTAGAAAACACATAAAATCTTCAAAATACTAGCAGTCTAAAAAAATCCTTACTGTATAAAATCATAATTTTTTCAAAAATCTATAAGAACCCTGAAAGTATATGAAACCCTCTAATAAAAAGTTATGTAATTCTATACATTCAAGTTTTGTATGTTTTATCATTTTTATGTATCTTAATAGTGCAATATATAATCAGCCAATTGCATAAATTATATTCTACTATTGCATTTTCTCTTTATTGACTCTCAATACTTTTTGAAATTTCTCTATACCTCAAGTTCCGTAAAACCCTTTTGGAACACAATAATAAATTCCATTCAAAATATCTAAAAATTATCAAATCTTCGCTTTTCTCACTAATTCCCTTCTTAAAATGATTCCAAAAGTTCAAAAAAACTTTCTTCTCAAGCCCATGAACAAAAATCCTTCCACTGTATCGGAACCATTGTTTTTTATGGAAATCCCAAGCCCAGCCCACGTAAGAGAGGACATCTTAATTGGATGCTCGGAGCTGAATTCTCGCAATAGCCGCCATCTTAAACGTGGTTTCGATCCTGAGACTTGATTTTTTCCACTCCAAAATTTATGCTCAAACATTTTTGCTCTTTCTCATTTGCACTTGGCCTCTCGGCTTTTAATCCGAGAACGCGCTATCATTAAGATGTTAAAACCCCTGCTGCCTCCTTTATCGTTAATGTCATGTTACTGTGAATAGTCCTGATTTATTCACCGAAGAAAAATATATTCCTAATAGTTCCATTAAGCCAAGGAATTTTTGATAAATCAGAAGTTGCTGTAATTAATAATTTTACTCGAGGGATGAATTGTGTGTCACAGTGTGCGGAAATCCTTGGAAACATGGATTCCTTATGAAATTCTAAGACGTTTTTTCCTTTGCCATTTTTTACAAAACTCAAAATTAACAAGTTATTCAAGTTTGAAATTTTAACAATAAATGGGCTTTTTCAACAAGTGGAGATAAAAACCACGGATAAAACTTCACCTACATTATCTTCATATTTTTCTGAGTCAAAAAGTCCTTTACCACTTTTCGAAAAAATCGAAACAAAAAAAGATATTTGAGTTTGAAATCTAAGAAACCTGATTGGTCTAAAGTTCTAACTCAAATATCTTTTTTTGTTTTGGTTTTTTTGAAAAGTGGCAAAGAACTTTTTGACTCAGAAAAATATGAGAAAAATTTGGTTAAAGTTTGGTCCGTTGTTTTTAACTCTACTTATCGAAAAAACGCATTTATTGTTCAAATTTCAAAGTCAAATAACTTTTTTGATTTTGAGTTTTGTGAAAGGTGGCAAAGGGAAAATTGTCTTAGACTTTAATGAGGAATCCGTGATTTCAAGGATTTCCGCACACTGTGACACACCCTGTATATTTTTTATGGAGTTGTTCAAAATGCGTTTTAATTTTAATAACCAAAATTGCGCTACGTTGAAAAAAATATTCAATAAAATAACAAAAAATTTCGTTTGAAATACTTATGTATGTGTATCATAATTTGTTCGTAATAATTTGAATTTATTATATTCTTTTATGTTTTGGTAGGAAATCTATAGTAACTTTTGATTATTTTTTTTTATTATCAATTATATAAATTAAAAATTTTAAAATTAAGAATTAGAATTTTCACGATTACAATTATCATTATTATTTTGACGTTATTTGAACATACCTAATGTATTTAGATAAACATTTTTTTCTAATATGAAAATAACCGCAATACGAACATAATTTTTATAATAATATGAAAATATCATAAACTTATAAAGTTGGAAATATATAATAATATGAACTGTATAATGTTTTTATTATGTATATCTTATGTCAAATGATATATTATAATATATGATATCGTCTTTATAAAATTATAATTCAAATATATTTTTTTATTTACAACTATTAAAATATTCAAGTAAAATAATAATGCATTATTGTCATACGCCAAAGTTTCATATATAAATTTACAAAATAATATTATGAGAGGATTTAATTATTTATCTTCATTGTATTTGTCCCGATTCAGAGTGTAACTCGTATTTCTATGAATTTTTTAGGATTTTTAAAATCAGATGCTCTAGTATTCGAAACATCATATGTTTTTAAGGATTTATGGATGTTTGAACAAATTTATTCTGCATACCATAAAGTGTGTTCATAGATTGCTAATGTTTTTTAGATTTTACATGTGTTCTACTATTTATAAAATTTTGTAGAACATTTTATTTCTTTTTTGAGAAATTTCTACCCTTTTCATGAATTTATATATAGGTTCTCAGAATTTGACGCTGTGTAATTCAACGATAATAATTTTTACAATTTTCTATGAATTTATACTATTTTGTATAGGTATATATTTGGATTTCTATATCCAAAATGATATGTTCAAATACTTGTTTTAGAATACTTGTTTTCTGAGGTATCTATTCAGAAATTTTGTTTTTTTTTTACCTTGAAGGCAACATCTTGCGTATTTTTTATAGCTCTTTTGTTTCGAGCCCAGTAAAGTTTAATGCCTGATTCGCACTTCTAGGATGAATGACATCTACTGCTCTTACAGCGACTAATACATCTGAAGTTATTCCCGGGTTGTGTTAAATGCTTATCATTTTATAGCAATGTAATCTATGAGCAGTTAGGCCCAAGTGGACAGCAACCGTGCTTAAATAACGGCCCATGCACGGTTCGTAAAACAGTAATTTACGGTCGATCATCGTTTCGAGATACAAAGTCCAAAACTGCGGGGCAATAAATTTACTGTCTAAGAAACATCAAATTGTACTCGAGACTTCCTTGAGATGTTTGCCTTTCGTGGAAAAAAAGAGGACGCCATGTTTGGAATTTCAAAGGAGGTAATAGTTTTTCCACAAGTAAAGTTTCGTTTTTTAATTAAATTGAAGTTTATACCTTTCAATGCACTTAAAAAAATTCTGATCATTAAAAAGAAATAATTACAATTAAACAAATCTAATTATTTTGAGTATGTTGTGTATTGCTCGTAATTTTTATGTATTTTTAAGTATTTGTAAAATGTTGTATAAGGTTGTGTTACTTTATTCAATGTTGTATTCCCGAGTAGAAAAAACGAAAAGTATACCGGAGTAACTTTGGTCTACCAGAGTATACCAAAGTCAACTAAAAGTGGATTTTGCCTAAAAGAGTATACCAACCGATCTCCCCAAGTATACTTATTGGCACAAATGCATACTCTTGGGTGACAAGTCAACTTTTGGTATACTTATTATTTTATAGCAATATACCGAAGTAAACCAAAAGTATATTCGATATACCAAGTCACCCAAAAGTATGCATTTGTGCCAATAGGTATACTTTTGGATATTTTTGGAGACTGATTAGTATACTTGAATCAACTTTTGGTATACTTTGGTAGACTAAAGTTACT
>JAPYZL010072741.1:0-12666 GCA_030522825.1 Platygaster orseoliae | reverse complement strand
TCATCTAACAGTCATACATTTTTGTTATTTGTTCGAAATTGGTGAAAATATTGTTTGTTTTGCTAGACTACTGTTTTCGAAATAAATGCAATTTTAATTATGGTTTGTTCTACAGCTCCATCGACTCGCGCGTAGCCATTCACACGTTTTCTCTCTTTTTCTAAGAGTTCATTATCTATTGGTTGAGTTAATGCCGTAACTTTTCATTCACTTTAAGAAGGTAACGAATTAAATTTAATTAGGTATGCATTTTTTTATGATTTAAATCACAAGAGGCAATAATTTCAGAGAACTAAAAATTTTTGCTGCTTCCAGATAAAACGTTTGCATTCATTTTAGTCATTAGTTTTCTTTCCCTTTTTCATGAATTGATTGAGCAGTTGAGAACGAAAGACAGAACATGAATATAAAGAGCAGTACAATAGATATTATGGACCTTTTTCATGGTCTGTATCCGTAAGATAAATGAGCACCAAAAATTTGGGGACAAAATACCTCTGTTATCAATAACGTCTTGATAACTTTTAGATCGAATTAGAAACGATTATTCAGGCGACTTGGAATAGAAATTCTCTTCCGAGAATGCTCTTCTTATCTTTTCACTTATCTTATTCTTCTTCCTCTCATTTACTTTTCATTTTATGCAGCTCTCTCCCACCACAGTAGCTTCCGAGTCGCCTTAATTACTTTTAGTGAAGGTATAGTCGACAACGTTCAGAAGTCTGAAGTCTTGAGTCAGGAATCGCTGCAGTCAGCTGCAGTCGTAAAAATCACACCCAACAGTTGCTACAAAATCTGAGGTACATAATAAAAATTGGAAACTATTTATAATATGTTAAGAATTAAACTGCATTAAAAAATTGTACATCTATGGAAAAATGGAGATCTAATCTTTAAACTTAAGTTATTAAAATTAGTTATGTACATGTAATTACAAAATCGAAAATTTATCAAGTTTTCTATCTTGCGAGTTTTTCCTCACTTCATATTTTATTTCTTTTCTTTACTTAAATTTGTTTTTTCGTCAGCTTTTGTTTTTATAGTAGTTTATCGAAGCACGTCACGTTTTTTTCTATATGAAAATTTTTACTTCTTTCATGCATTTTTTAAAAAACTTCTTAGTTTTTTTTTTTTTTATTTCGAATTGAAATATAAAAAGTTTCAGTTCTCTCGTGCGTTTTTCAAAATAGATACTGGTTTTGAAAAATGTAGCACATATTTATTTTTTTGTGGATTATTGATGACATTAGCAACATTAAGACGACTCGAAAGCTACTGTAGTGCGAGAGAGATGCATAGAATATGGATAGTTAATGAGAGGAAAAAGGACGAAAAGAGAATGCCTTCCGAGTCATCTTAATTTAAATATGTGCCGTGCAGGGCTGGATTTAGAAATTTGTCACCCAAAATACAGTCTCGAAAATTGCCCCTCACACACACACACACGCACACCCATCTTCTCCGAGGCAAAAAGTTGGAGTTCAGTGAATAAGAGAAATTTGTGAACTTTTTCCGAGTCTTCTACATGAATTTACGAAAATTACAACAGGAAAAATGTAGAAAAATTGAAACTATTTCACAATTTGGAAACTTTGGAAATACAGATGTTTTTAACATTTTCGTTATTCCTATATTAACGTGATATGCACCATTTTATTCAATTTAGTTATTCCAACATAATTACATAGATTTTCCAAGTGAATAATTGTTATAATTTCGTGAGTTCCAAGAAAACTGACATTCTGAAAATTCGCTAAATTTTGCGATATTCGAATATTCGAGCAATTTTTCAAATCTAGTTGAGGGAATTTCGGAAAGTTGTGAGACATTTGAAAATTTCGAAATTTTCTCGAATTCTAATATTGTAAAAAATGACGTTTTTTTATTCAAATCGGTTAGTACGCTCGTGCTTGCTAGGTGGCTAAACCAAATTTTTTTCTTGGATCATCATTTTCAAATTCTCGTGCACCGCGTTGATTATATCATGCATATTCTTCAATGATTACTAAAATGTAGAATTTTCGTCACATTTGGAATGTTTTTGGAACAATAGTAATTTTGCTAAATTTATTAATTAAAATAATTAGAAAATACTTCGAGTTGGAAAATTTTAGAATATGTGGAAATGTTGAACTCTCTGAAAATTTGAGACAAAAAATGTTCGGCAAAATTGTTTTATAAGTTTGGAGTGTTTTTTTTCTGACGACATTAAATACATGTTTCTTATGTAAATTGGAGCAAAATTATTCGAAAATTAAATCCGAACATGAAAAAAAAAAAAATAACTATTCCAGATATTGCTCTATTTTTAATGTTTCTAAGATTTCCAAATGATTTTCGTTTTTGTACTATTCAAAAAAAAAAACTTTTTCTCATCACAAATTTTTCAATTGGATGTTTCCTAGCACTCTTCAGAACCCGTAAGTGAGCCTGTAACTTACAGTACCTTTTATGGGTGTTTTGTGCAAAAAAACCCGTATGAGAATTCGCTTGAAATAAGACATAATGAAAGAATTTCACAATTATGCATTTTATTAGTTACTCTTGTTGTTCGCCACATTACTCGTGAATTCCATACATAATCTTATTGATTTCGAAGATTTTACGAAATTCGAAAATGTAAAAAATGTGGGTAATCTTGGACAATTTTGTATGATGGAAAAATTTCGGTATTTTGAAAACATCAAAAATATTACACATTTTTGACAACTTGGAAACTTTTTAAAATGTTGAAGAGAATGGAATTTTAAGAAATTTGAAAATTAACAGTTTTCGCATTTAGAAAATTTTAATCTCTTATACTCCAAAATGTTGAAAATTTCTGACAACTTGGAGTATGTCAAAATTACAAAACTTTTCAAAAATCCCCATGAAGTTTTCAATTTTTTTAAACTTGAATTATAAAAAAAGTATAAAATTTTGAAATTTTTCAAAAAAGTTTGAAAAATTTTCGAAAATTCTAAAAATTTAAAAGTTTCGACATATTTTCAATTTTTAGTCTGAAGTAGATTGAATATGTCAGTAATTTTCAACGATTTTGAAATTTTTCAAAAATAATAAAATTAATGAAAATCTGAAACCTTTAAAAATTTTCGGATTTCTGAATTTTTCAAATTCGATTTTTCTTAATAAAGAGTTTTCGATAGATTCATCATTTTCTCCAATTTCTAATTATTAAAATCATTTTCAATTTTAGTTTTTACATTTTTGAACTGCTATGTCAATTTAAATTTCAAATTAAAAACTTCGAAAAAACTTGAAAATTATGATTTTGGATTTTACAACATCAAAATTTGATTTTTCGAATTTCAAATTTTTGATGAATTTTCAATTTTATTTATTGACAATTGATAATTAATTGTTAATTTTGATTTTTTGAATTCTTACTTTATTTTTCAATTCAAAATATCAAAGTATAAACCAGGCCCATGCAACTGCCGTAGTTCCCGATTCACCACATGAGACGCTCTGTCCATGTGTAGAGAGCCACTTTTCTTGGGGTAACATCAGTGGCGCCCACAGGACAGAGGTGTAACAGCGTGAATCATGTTTTACACTGAAAGTATAGGCAGTTGCACGGGCCTGATATAAACTTGTGTATTTGTAGAAATTTTAGAAATTATGGAATTCTACGAAATTTCGAATATTCAAGTTCTTGAATTCTATAATTTTAAAACTTCAGATAAACGAAAAAGTTGAGAATTTTTGACATCTTAAAGAATTTAGAAAATTATAATACTTTGGATATCCTTATACAGTTTTTAATTTTTTAAAACTTGAATTTCGAAAAAATAGAAAATATCGTGAAAATTTTAAGATTACCAGATAATTTTGCGTATTCAATAATTTTTGAACTTTTCGGATATCTTTCATTTTAAATCCAAAATACATTAAAAATGTCAGTAAATTACAACGATCTTAAAATTTCAAAAAATTTCTAAAAGAATGAAATTTTCCAAAACCAAAAAACCTTAAAATTTTCTGGATTTCCAAAACTTACAAATTCGGTCTTTTTTATTTGAAATTTTTTATTATAATCTGCTGTCTAAACAGAAAACTTATTAGAATTCACAAGCAATTAATCATACTCTCTAAATCGTGAATCAGTCAAAAACTGACTGATTGCAATCTATTGCCGGGTTCTTATATTTATTTCAGTCAAAGTAACAGTAAAACCAGTCGAAGTTACAGAGTTTACTGTCACTTTGACTGAAATGATTATAAGAACCCCGCAACAGATTGTAATCAGTCAGTTTTTTGACTGATTCAAATTTAGAGAGTAACTAAAGATATAAAAAAAGTTTCCTACAGTGTTAGGCAAGTTCAGGTGATAAAAATCGGAAAAAAATGCTTAATTATAATTTTCCTCAAAGTATATCGTTTATTTGATTATTGATTTCGCTAAAAAACGCAAATATGCTGACGGGGGTGATATTTGCACAAAACACCCGTAAAAAGTCCCGTAAGTTACGAGTTCTGAAGAGCGCCAGGGTTATACATCAGTATTGAATGATGAGAAAAAGAGATTTCGGTTTTACATGATACGTTGCAAGAATTTATAGGTTGTGTTTAAATTTATAAAAATTCATCTAAAATTTATTATTTATTTTATTATAGTGGTACACTTGATTCAAAAATTACAAGATGGAAGAAGAGGCATTAGAACCTGTTTCTTGGCCTGGAATTTTTAAAACTAAGGATTGGGTCAGTAGATTTTACAAGTGCAAACATTGCGAGAAAAAATTTGATAATCCAAGACCATTACTTAATTCATTTTGTTTCAACGCACTTGAAACCGAATTCGAGTCGAGAAACGATTTATCTATGCATTTTGAAATGCACTTGGACAAAAATTTTTACGAATGTGAACATTGCCAGAAGAAATTTAAAGAAAAACGTTTTTTTAAGAGTCACCTGAAAACTCACACAAGGGAAAAACCTTACGCATGTGAGATTTGCGGTAAAAGATTTGCCCAAAAAAGTTTTTTACCAGCGCATATAAAAACGCACACAAGAGAAAAACCTTACCAATGTGAAACTTGCGGTAAAAGGTTTGCCGCAAAAATAAATTTAACAACGCATATTAAAACTCACACAGAAGAAAAATCTTACGCATGTGAAATTTGCAGTAAAAGATTTACCAGAAAACGGTGTTTATTAAGACATATGAAAACGCACACAGAAGAAAAATCTCACGTATGTGAAACTTGCGGAAAACGATTTACCGGAAAATGGAATTTAACAAGACATATGACAACGCACACCGAAGAAAAACCTCACTTATGTGAAATTTGCGGAAAAAGATATACCGAAAAATCGTCTTTAACAAGGCATATTAAAATGCACACAGGAGAAAAACCACACGTATGTGAAACTTGCGGAAAAAGATTTACCGTGAAAAGTCAGTTAACAACGCATATTAGAACGCACACAGGAGTAAAACCTTACCAATGTGAAACTTGCGCTAAAAAATTTACCTTCAAAAGTTGGTTAACAAGGCATATGATAACGCACTTAGATGAAAAACCTAACTTATGTGAAATTAGCGGCAAAAGATTTACCGCAAAAATACAACAAGCAACATAACAAAGCATATTAAAACGCACTCAGGAGAAAAACCACACGTATGTGAGACTTGCGGAAAAAGATTCACGGAGTAAAGTCAGTTAACATTTCATATTAGAACGCACACAGGAGAAAAACCTTACCCATGTAAAACTTGCGCTGAAAGATTTACAATGAAAAGTCGGTTAACAAGGCATATGAAAACGCACACAAAAGAAAAACCTCACGTATGTGAAACTTGCGGTAAAAAATTTGCCCTAAAAAGTTATCTAACTCAGCATATTGAAACACACGCAGAAGAAAAACCTCACCAATGTGAAACTTGCGGTAAAAAATTTGGCTATAAAAATCGTTTAACGAGGCATATTAAAACGCACTCAGGAGAAAAACCTCACCAATGTGAAACTTGCGGAAAAAGATTTTCCCAGAAAATTCATTTAACAGTGCATACTCGATCACACTTAGACGAAAAACCTTACGAGTGTAAAATTTGCGGTGAAAAATAACAAGCCTGAAGCTCCACCTTCATAAGCACAATTCATAAGAATCTCAGAAGTTTACTAATAGCAAGAAAGACTTTTTAATAATAACTTGCAATTTCGAGTGATAAAATACAAAATAAACTTTATGTCTAGTGAAAATAACACCTTAGTAGTGTCAATCATCCGCTAAAAATTTGTAAAGTTTGTTGAGTAATAAAAGATAACACAAATCCAATTATACGAGAATTTTGTTGGAAAATTTTGAACGGACAACGGCATTTTTTAAGGTAAGAATTTTTTGGTAATATATCCAACAAAGTGTTTTTCATTCATAGTCATCACTTGATTCTTTTTTCCTAATTTTAATATCTTCTTCAAAACAAGCTTTTTTATTTTCATATTTAATATTAGGTAGATTTTTTTGTTAAAGTATATTAGGTTAAAATGATGAACATTATTTCCAGAATTCACCTCAACATCGCGATACTGGACCAGATATTCGGACGCAAAAAGTAAGAGTATCTACAAAAAGCCAGTCGACTTTCAAAAATTTAAAAGATTATATGAAATAAAAAAAAATTCTGCTGTGTATTTCTGTGGATATTGTATAAAAAATGAGATATACTCGACGAACAGTTTTAACATTGACGATAAATAAAACATTGAATGTTGATTGAGTTTTAATTTATTAACTTATTATACTGCAATATATGCATTATTATTCAAACAAATTATTAATAAACTCATCAAATGTACCATCAGAATTACAAAATATAATCTTTATTTAAAATTATTCAAAAATTCACATTTATTTTTTTTTTTTTTGTTTAATTAAATAATTTAGTTTTAAGTGTTGGCAGATTCCAATGGACTTTAGTTGAGTGATCAAAACAGTCAGTAAGTAGCTAAACTAACCAAGTAAAAAATATCATACCAAGTGTAAATGAACATTTCTTAATTCAGACTACTTCAATTAAATTATCATTAATAAAACCTTATTAAAAAATTTTTTCATACCGACATCACTTTAACTTTCTCAATTATCTATTACATTCGATAGTAGTTTCAAATTGTATGAACTAGTACTTTAGTTAAATAAACGAAATATTTCACTAGATATTGAAAGATTGTTTTAAAACTAAAATGAATTTATGTAAGAGTTTATCCACATTTTTTTACTGCGTGTTTCTGAAATTAATAATTCTAAATGTGAAAAAACTTTTTATGTATATCTATAATAGAATAAATTTTCTCAATTGGTTATTTATCATGTTTTCTTTAGATTTTCCGATTTTGGAGAATGCAAAATTTTTGTGAAAAATCGAGTATACTGTGAAATACGAACTTATGATCTTGATGAATTAATTATTTTCGTAGCGACCACTTGCAACATAAAATTCAAATACTATCTTAATTTCAAGGTGTGCCTTAATTTTGTTGTATCTTAAAATAAGATTGACATTATTTATTCATTATTCAAGACATAATTATCATCTTGATTTAAGACTCGCTCTTTCAGAAATAAATTTTTTTTAATATAATATATATTTTCTATATCATAAATAATAATATCTGTTATTATAAAAATTTACTGCACTCAAGCAACAATTACGTCATGTATTAGTCATACATTTTTGTTACAATATTTTTTCGAAATTGTTCAAAAAATTGTTTGTTTTGCTAGACTACTGTTTTCGAAATAAATGCAATTTTAATTATGGTTTGTTGCACAGCTCCATTGATTCGAGCGTAACCATTCACACGTTTTCTCTCTTTTTCTAAGAGTTTATCACGTATCGGTTGAGTTTATGCCGTAACTTTCCATTCACATTGAGAATGTAATGAATTAACATACCGTAGAATTTATGAGTCATTTACATGATTCCATTTTATACAATAGTACATTATTATCTTTTTTTTCTTAATGACTTTTACGACATTCGTTAATGAATTGGAGGAATTTCCCGATCGTTACGTTCAGTTTGAATAATGAAGTGAATGTATGTTAAAAATGACCGTTGAAATTTATGAAACTGAGTTATTTTTTGATATATTTCAATTTTTAAACGGAATTATATTAAAATAGAAATTCTTAAAAAGTCGAAAATTACAATCGATTCTTTCAAAATTTAGTAAAGACTGAAAAATTCTAACAATATTTAAATTAAGTGTAATCATATTACACTTAATAAAAATATAAATCATAAAGATAAAACTTATAAAACGGATAAAAATTTTTCCTCCGCAAAATTTCCTGTTTAATTTTGTTCGCGAGAGTTGGGTTTGTTGCATAAAAGTCGGAATGTTTCGTTAGGCCGTGCGATAAAGCGCCTGATTTGGTGGGGGTGGGGGCCTGACCTTGGCTAAGCCTAAAGTTGAGGTGGGCCCTGTGGTCCGGGAAAAAGAGAGAAATAATGGAGAGAGAGAGGGAGAGAGAATTTTTGGGGGCCCTGTAGTTCTCATTCGCAGACTCCTCCATCAAGGACATCACAAAAAGTACATTAGACGAAAACACGTTGCCATTATGCCGCAGCTAGCTCGTGCACTTTTTTGCCTCTCTCACCTCGCCGACTTTGTGCGCTTTTGACTTTGGCCACGCTCTTTCGCGTCTGGAATATAAGTATCCACTTCGAGTGCATGTCTGGGGTTATTGTTATTCGATTATTTCATTTTAGGAATTTGTTCAAGATTCGTTAGGCACATAAAGGTCTTTTGTTTGCTATTTAAATCTGGATAAGTGAGTTTGTACAGTTGCACAGGCGTAGGTAGAAAATATTTTTATACTTGAGAATGAAATAATATTCTAATTTGTAAGATATTTTAATTTTAATTTGTAGATATTTTTATTGGTTTATTTTAAATTGTTTTCAAAATTGTAAATATTGTATTAAAATTCTAAGTTGTATTAACGTAAGTTGTAAGTTGACAGTTAAATAATTAAATAGTTAAAATAATAATTGAAATATAAATATAAAAATAATATATATATATATATAAAAGAATAAATATAAAAATAACATATGTAAAAGAATAAATATAGAAAAAAAATATAAATGAAAAATCAGTATTCTGAAAACTCTACAATCATCTCTCGCAATAAATAGCGAAATTTCCGCATAGCAGCAAGACTCATCTATGCATTTTATCTATTCAATACCTCGTACTTTTAGTTTGAACATTTTGCGGCAATTTTTCATATTTTTTTATAGTCAACTCTTTCCATACTCCCGACAATACGCACTTGCACAATTACTCGAAACAATCGTTCATTGTTGCGCCTCCCGCCGTATGCATCGGCGCCTGATTATTTTAGAAAGGCAAGAAGATGCACTTTAACATTTATGATTTATTGTTTTTTAGCCATCGGATGCGGGGAGAAGGGGGGGGGGCACCTTCACTTGTAAATTAAAGTGTTCGGCGTGGGTTTTGTGAAATCGCAGAAACTCAATTGTTATCGGGAGCCATTCATCGGTGAAAAGGTTTGGCCGCGATGAAATAGGGGTGTGGATGTAGGACGTGCACTGTTCAATGTGAATTGGCACTGATCCATGCCAATTTTGTGTTATTTTTTTTATCGATTAAATTTTAAATATACTCTCTCGATTTGAATTAGTAGAAAACTACTAATTGTTAGTGGAATTTCAGTAAGTGAAAAAGGAAAAAGTGAGCCACAAAATATTAGTAGATAATTACGAATTGTTAATTATTTAATTATTATAAAATTGATTTTATCAATAAATCAAAATCCATTTATTAATAAAGCTATTAACAATAACATATTCTAACAGTTGTGATGTTCAGAAAATACATTAATTACTTAATAGGAATCTACCATTATACGATGACAATGTACAAAATTATTATACTTGAAGTAAGAATACATATATAGTATCCGTTTTATCTAATTTTCTACGACGCACATTCAAAACCATTATTTCATACGACTTGTACACATACCTTTTGTAGAATCACTGAGGAATGCGTATACACTTACTTCCTCTGCTGCGAGCCTCGAAACAGAAATCAGCTGATAAGCTTCGACTTTCTGCCGCTAGAGGCTCCGCGCAGAACGCTTCTCCCATTCTTTGAGTTATCTAGTGGGTACTTCTAGGGCCTGAATTCTTGTAAAAATTGTCTCGATTCATCAGACAATACCCAACTACAACGGGTGTTGTACGAAATGAATTGAGTCCAAGTGATTTACTGTGTTGTGATTGAAGTGTATACAACTTTCAGAATGTTATGTTTTTCTTTCTGAAGTATTTTTGGTTTTCAACTCTCGTATTGTTTTTAGCTTCTTTTTAAGAAGTTTCTTTTTAAGATTCGAGTTTTTTTCATGCTCCTCTCGCCCATATGACTGTGATTGCAGATAATCTTGCACTTTCCGCAGACATAACGGAAGTGCAAACCTAACCTAAAAAAGGTATTAAAATTTCGAAAAGTTATGAAAAAACATATTTTTCATCCTTAAACTATATTCCTCAGACAATACCTAAGAAAAACTGGTATTGAGTCAAAATTTATCTCTGTATTGAGAATAATGTAAGTGAAAACTGTGTAATGGTCTGTTTATCAATTTTTCAGTAATTAATTGGAGGTTTTGGTTTTTGGAAACTTTTCTGTTTGTTCATTGCCATTGGGAGACACTCAAGTCATGAATGTGAGAGTTAAGTTAATGCTTATCGGCGCTCTCCTCTCCTAAAGTCTCAACAAATCGTTTAAAATCCTCGTGATTCTATATTCTCTTGTCATTGAGATGACTGGAAAATAATGCACTGAGAAAAAACTTCACAAAGAAATAACCCCTAAATATTTAAATCTCTAAAATAATGGTTTCACAAAGCCCTAAGTAAAAATAGTTCAGTTATTTTTCTGCGATCATTAATTTTCCTTGACTAATGTATTCAAGTGAAATTGAATTCATCCTCTCTTTTAAAATCAGCAGAAAATCATTCACAATGATTGAATTATTGAATCACTTTAATAAAATATAGCTACTCTTTTAGAAAACATGTTTGAATTTTTCAATTATCACTGCAAAAAGTTGTAGCTACTCTTTTTTCATGAAATTAAAAAAAAAGCGAGTGATCCGTCTTGTTCCCACGTAAAAAATCGGAAGCATGAAAACTTCCTCTCGACATCGCAAATAAAACTCACCCTGAAAAATTATTCTCGGTCAATAAAACCCTCGATTCTCTGCTCGAAAACTCGACGAAAAATCAATGAAAGCCGACCGCTCCTTTGGCATCGATGAAAAAAAGCAAATAGAAGCTATTTGCATCGAACGTGTACTTCTTCCGCTGAAATTTTCCACCCGGTGTTCTTTGGGAGGAATACTTGAAAAATTAGCAATTATCGTGATTGAACTTAGTAAAGACTTGTACAATTCAACAAAGATTTTAAAACAGTTGAGTGTATTTATCTATTAATGATTCGTTTCCTAAGAAAGGAAACTTATTAAAATAATTGCTGTAAGAACTGATAAATAGATCAATAATAAATCAAAATTCAATAGTGTACTAGTAGCGTTATGACGCTCATAACGCTACTAGTACTGTAAACGCTAATTAACTATAAGTAAATGTTACATCAAAATTATGCCAAAAGACGGAGACTTTGAGACGTGAGTGCAGTTTACCTGATGTTGGATAAAATCCGACGAAATAATATTTTAGAAAGAGAAAAGATCCGCACGACACACGACGCTTAATGCGCCAAATGCACTCTTTGTTCGCTTGGAAAGAGAGGGGGGGAAGGATGCCGTGTTTGCTCTTCGCTTCTATATTTCCCCTTATCTCGCCCGTGGCACTCGCGAGCTCGGAATTATGTATTTCCGTCGCCGCGGCAATATGCCCATTCACGAAAAAACGCGATAAAAAGCGAGAGCGCTCATGGAGAGTGTTGAAGATCGGAAGATAAGAAGATCATTATTTCGGGTGGTTTCGGGAGACAAGGTCGCGAACGTCAAGTGGAAAAAGAACAACGTATATAACGAATCGAAGTAAAGGAGACCAGTAATAAACCAGTGAAGCCGAAATTTTAATTTTACAATAGTGATAATTGTATGCTACACGGAGAGAAATTTTTGGTTATAGCAACTATTGGTTTAGTAAAATATGAGCCCACCAAAGTTTTGGGTAGTACAACCAGAACTTTAGGTATGATAACCAAATAGTTGGTTACCTTATGAAAACGACGATCTATATACGACATATATAAAGCATATATAAGACCTATATGTGTGTACATACATACGGCCTTATAAGGCATATACTATAACGCCTATATACAACCTATATGCGACTATATATGACCTATATATGGCTTATGTGCGACTATATGTGACTTATATATGACTTGTATGTGACCTATACATGACTTATACATGACATAACTGCAAGATATATAAGCTCGCATATATGCTTTATAAAGGTATTATATACCTTGAATATATGCATTAGATATGCCGAATATATGCTTTATATAGGTACAAGTATGTCATATAGGTCTTATATATGCTTTATACAGTGTGTGTCTCTTGAAACGATTTACGGAGAATGTGCATAAGCAGTCCTTAAGCGCTAACGGAAACCTTTTTCGATAAGGATCGCCTGAATCC
>JAPYZL010072723.1:0-11449 GCA_030522825.1 Platygaster orseoliae | reverse complement strand
TTACTGGATAGCGTACAAAAAAACTCCACGTCACGGTGAATCGAGAAAAATGGTTGAAGACAATTCCAACTACTTGCTTCCTAGTTGCCGCATTCAGTTATTTCTCTCGGTGTAGTTGTACTCCTTCACAGTTTATGAATTAAAAATTGGTATAAAAAATTTTTTGCTGGGGAGCGCATACCCTCAATTTTGAGCGTATACGCTCAAAATTGAGCGTTTTTTTCCATGAGGGGTATTTTTCCAGTATTCAAACAATTCAACAAATTTACTATTATGTTAATGAATTGCTATGTAAAACTTCTAGAAAATTCAATGATTTTTAGAGATTTTTATTTTCAGGGGGGAACAAAATTAAATATGCAAAATATATCACAAAAATCAGTGAATTTTACCATTTATCTGTATGACAAGTAATTTGCTAACATTAAAAATGAAAAGAAAATTTGATCAAAAAATGACTATAATTTTCTGGTATGCACTGTATTTGATTATAAGATTTTGTTTCATCATATTAATTTATTTTAATTTAATTTTTTAATTACAGTATATGAGTATTTTCTGGTATAATGTAAATTTCACTATTAAACTTTATCAAACTAATTAACCAATATTTAATAGTAAAATTCTTTTAATTTTTTAGTAATTCCAGAATTTTAGAAATGAAATATATATTACTAACTATATCTTTTGTACTTTTCCAGTATTAAAACAATTCAAAAAATTTACTGTTATTTTAATAAATTTCTATGTAAAATTTCTAGAGAATTCAATGATTTTTAGAGATTTTTATCTTCAGGGAAAAAATATATTAAATATGGAAAATATATCACAAAAATGAGTGAATTTTACCATTTATCTGTATGACAGGTAATTTTGCTAACATTTCATATAAAAACGAAATTTACTCAGACAACGGCAATATTTTTCTGGTATTTTTATTGTATTTCTAAAAAAACGTATAAAAAAGGTAAAAATATAACAAACATGTTCGAAAAAAAGTATTTGTTATATCAGCAAAAAAATGTGCTGTTTCAACACAACGTGACAGAAAGAATTTTTTGCAGCGGCAGTAGCTTATTTTTTTATTGCATTAACAAATATTTTTTGCTACCAGAAAAAAATTACTATATAATGGAATTTTAATGTATAATGATTGTGCTCTGGTAACAAAAACAATTTATTGGGTAACAAAAAAATAAGCTACTGATGCAACAAAAATTCGTTCTGTCAAGTTGTGTTGAAACAGCACATTTTTTGCTGATACAGCAAATTTTTATTCTTTGTAGAAAAATTACGAGGAATTACTATGAGTTATTAGACATTTTTTTATGGAGTTTAGAAGATTTCGAATAGTTTGAATTATAATTTAAATTTTGGCATTTTAGAATATTACAAAAAAAATTTGATATTTTCATTTTATTATTATTTCATAAATTAAATATTATATTTTTATTTCAAATTAATTTTTTGTTGAAAATTTGAAAAACTTGAAAAGAATTTCAAAGTATCGAAAAATCCTGGAAAATTAGTAGACAATTTCTTATGAAATTCAGAAGATTTTGAAAATTTTAAGAATTTTAGGATATTGAAAAAACATTTGATATTTTGAAGACTTCCAATAAAAACATAAAATTCATCAGAAAATTCGTTGAATTCCAGGTAATTTTCGTAAATTTCGAAAATTGTGCTCATTAACATATTCATTAGAAATAATACATATATAATAATTTCTTTAATCCAATCGAAATTACATATTTATTGTTTAAATAATATTTTTGTAATAATAAGTAATTAATAACTAATAAATAAAATTTGGTATTTGATATTATTTGATATATTTACCGTAATGACTGAGATTTTTGAAATCTGAGAGGTGGAGTGTAAATTTGAAAATACAATTGTTCAACGCATGAATTCTAGGATTCCTGATTTTTTGATGTGAAATGAAAAGATTTGAAGCTTCGGAATGTATTTGCAATAAATTTGGAATTATATAATATAGGTATTGTATTATGTTAAATTTAAAAATAAAAAAAAGGTTTCATAATTTCACAATAAAAAATCTCGAAATTTCAAGTTACAGAATATCAACCCACGAAACTTCTTAGTATTCAATATAAAATCAAGAAAAAAACAAAATTTACCATAAATTTAAGAAATTCAGATCTACGATTCCTACGAACGAGAATTCTAGATTTCTTAATATTCAAATCAAACATCATCTCCAGAAAAAAAAGACGAAAAAAGCGAAATGCAGATGATGCAGACTCCGTGTATGCTTTACCCCTTTTACATTTAATAGCCCTGTTACAGTAATACCAAGCCAGGTAATGGCGCACGTAGCTTTGTACTAACAAATGTAATTGCACAGCAGCTCTTTGGCGAAAGTACTCGTAATTACACTCCCTGATAATAATAACGAACGCAACATTTGAAATTCGAATTTGACCTGCATTTTTCCCTCGCGTTTGCCTTTGCCGAATTATAACCGAACCCACAATTTCGCACTGCGAAAATTACGATGTTCGCAGAACTTTATCATCACACGTTGAGATAAAAACATAGTAATTTTTACTGTAAATATTGAAAAAATACTATATTTAGGGAAAATCTACAATATTATTTTACTTTTCATATATTATAGTACACTTACCCATTAATATATTTTTTTTACAATGCAGTATAGTAAGATCTCAGATCTCAGATTTATAAGCTCTCGATTATGGTTATAAAAAAAAAAGGAAATTTACGAGGAAACTCGAATTTTCTCTCTAACGAAGGAAATGCAAGCCTCCCCCTTCCACCCCTTTGTTGTTGCAGTCAATTATAAATAATAATAGAGGGTAATAACGAGATTCTGAAAACTGAAACTGCTTGGCAGTCGGTCACTGTCACCCGGAAGTGGTGCGAGCCGGACAAGAACAAATGGCCTTGCTTTACACAAACAATCGATTTCTTCACGACAACTTGGTGATGTGCGCTCATCGACTGACATCCTTGTTCCCCGAGCCGTTGTCAGTCTGCTATTTCGTTAATTCCGGAAGCGAGGCCAACGATCTGGCTCTTCGCCTGGCGAGGATTCACACGGGACGAAAGGATGTCATCGTTTTGGACCAGTGAGTTGATACACTGTTAAAAATTTCTATCTTAAATTAAAGGAAAACTGTATCAGGTCCATTACACATATTTTAATCATGATAATGATATTAAAAATAATAATTTAATAAAAAGTATACAAAATATATATACGCTTATATAACTTTAATATATGGGTGTCGTAAATTTAAAACATCATGTGTGTTTGAAACTGTACATGAAATCAATACATATGATTCCCGGTCATTTTCCCAAATCCAAGTTCCCGAAACGCCATTATTCCGAACGTATTATTTCCCGAATGGTTATTTTCCCGAAAGTATTTTTCCCTGAACGACAATTTTCCCGAAAGTATTATTTTGCGAATTTCGTTTGGAATTTCACTTTTATTTCAATTGTATACATTTATGAATTTCATAAGAGTCTTCAATAAAAAGAGCCATGGTAAAAATTTGTAATTTAAAAATTGTAAATTTAAAAAAATTTTTAAATTTAAAAATTTAATTTTAAATCATTTCAAAAATTATCAATCAATAAAAAATTGTTTTTCGGGAAAATGGCTGTTCTAAAAAAAGACCTTTCAGGAAAGCGGATTCGGGAAAATGGTTTTCGGGAAAATTACCGTTCGGGAAAAAGGCTGTTCGGGAAACGGGATTCGGGAAAATGGTCGGCAACGCATATATACATGAAACCTGTGATATCAATTTAATTCATAATTGTGAAATGAATTTAATACATTGATGTATTAGAATTATACGAGAATATTTGAATTAAATTTGCTTTTACATTGATTTCATGTATGTTTTATTAAATTGGCGTTAAATACAGTGGATAAGTTTTTAAATACTTTTTAATGTAACTCAATGTATTACATTTTACATACGAGTGTCTAAAAGTCATATACTTGAGTGTGTTGTGTATGAAAAATGAACAAAATTGAATGAGAGGGTGTTGAAAAAATACATTTCTAATGTACGTCAATTATTTTCTATCTCAAAGACTAAGTGTACGAAATCTCATGTATATTAGAATAAATTTCATTTAAAAAAAATGGAATTTCGTATGGGATTTTGATAAGTTAGGTCATTTTTTAAGCAACTGAGACTAAATTTTTTTGTAGATACTGGTTGCATGAAATCTAAGACAAATTTTAAATGCTATGGGTGAAAAATGTATTAAAATCAAGTAGGTGTCTCGAGGTAATACACATTTAATAGATGTGTATTTTATTCATGTTTCAAATATCTAGTTTATAAAATTTCAGGTACATTTTAATGTATTTTGAATAGGAAGTGTATGAAAATTAAGAAAACTTTTAATAGTGTACACGAAAAAAAATATGGACTGAAAACGTGATCTTATTTTAAGATGCGACAAAATAAAGGCACGAGATGAAATTCGAATATTACATTGAATTTAGTATATTTTTATAATTACTTTCAAGGCGAGTCTTAAATTAAGAAAATTTATTATAATTTGAGGAAATCTTTCTTAATTTAGGATTTATCCTCTTGATTTAAGAATTTCTTGTTTGAAAAAAAATTTGAGCATGGACTGAATTCAAGGTGTTTAAATTTCAATTCGTGTCTTAATTTTTTTGCATCTTAAAATTAGAATAACTTTTTAAAGTGTATGCACAAATAACGCTCTGAAAATTGAATCTTATTTCAAGATGTAACAAAGTTAAGGCATGACTTGACATTCAAAACACTGTCTTGAATTTAGCTTATGTTTATGATTACTTTTAAGTAAGTAAGTCTTAAATTAAGATGATTTGTTGTATAATTTGAGGTAATCGTTCTTGATTCAAAACTTGCTTGCTTGAAAACAAATTTGAGCACAGACTGAATTCAAGATGATGTTCGAATTTCAAGGCATGTTTTAATTTTGTTGCATCTTAGAATAAAATTGATTTTTTAAGGTGCAGCTGTCACGCCAGTGGAACTTTTTAGTTAAAGCAAAACTCTGATAATTCAATCTTATTTTAAGATGCAATAAAGTTAAGACATGTTTTAACATTCAAACATAACCATAACTTTAGTCTATGTTCATAATTAATTTTAAGTAAGTAAGTGTTAAATTAAGATGATTTGTCATAATTTGAGGTTATTATCCTTAATTTAAGATATATCTTTTTGATTGAAGACTTGCTAGCTTGGAAATGAATTTGAACACAGACTGAATTCAAGACGATGTTTGAATTTCAAGTCGTGTCTTAATTTTGTTGCATCTTAAAATGAGATTGACTTTTTAATGTGTATGCACAAACAACACTCTGAAAATTGAATCTTATTTTAAGATGTAACAAAGTTGAGAGGTGAATTGAAATTCAAATACTGTCTTAAATTTAGTCTTATGTTTATGCTTACTTTTAAGTTAGCAAGTCATAAATTAGGATGATTTGTCATAATTTCAGATAATCGTTCTTGATTCAAGACATATCTTTTAAATTTAAGACTTGCTTGTTTAAAAACAAACTTGAACAGGGACTGAATTCAAGATGATGTTTGAATTTCAAGTCGTGTCTTAGTTTTGTTGCATCTTAAAATAAGATCGACTTTTGGAAGTGTATGCACAAATAACATTCTAAGAATCGTATATAATTTTAAGATACAATAAAGTTAAGGCGTGACTTAAAATTCAAACACTGTCTTAAATTTAGTCTATGTTTACAATTATTTTCAAGTAGGTGAGTCTGAAATTGAGATAATTTGTCATAACTTGAGGTAATCGTTCTTGATTCAAGACATATCCTTTTAATTTAAGACTTGCTTGCTCGAAATAACTTTGAACACAGACTGAATTCAAGATGATGTTTGAATTTCGAGTCGTGTCTTAATTTTGTTGCATCTTAAAATGAGATTGACATATTTAAGTGTCTGCACAAGCAACACTCTGAAAATTGAATCTTATTTTAAGATGTAACAAAATCAAGGCATGTGTTGAAGTTCATATACTGTCTTGAATTTCGTTTGTGTTTATGATTACTTTCAATTCGGTAAGTCTTAAATTAAGATGATTTGTTATGATTTGATGTAATCGTTCTTGATTTAAAACTTGCTTGTTTAAAAACAAATTCGAACACGGATTGAATTCAAAATGATGTTTGAATTTTAAGTCGTGTCTTAATTTCGTTGCATCTGAAAATAAGATTGACTTTTTCAAGTGAAGACGTAAATTATCACCTTTGATTTATTTTATGTCTACAATTATTTTTATATGGTACGCCGTAAATAAATTGAAGAGATTTATCAGAGTTAGAGAAAATCAGTCTTGAAATAAATTTGAACATGGACTGAATTTAAGATAATACTTGAAATTCAAGTCGTACCTTAATTTGTTGAATCATAAAATAAGAATGACTTTTGAGATAGTAGTTCGATTTTCCATCACATTAAAAAAGATTAAATACGTGATTTTTTTTGATTAACGATGGTCTTTTTGATTTCAATTCACTCAATAATTTATTTGGAAGAAGAAAAGTTTAAAACTTCTGTAATTTTATTAGATAATATATTTTTGTGAATTTTTTTCATCAAATTTTAGATAATTTCAGTTAACTAATAAATAAAAACGTTATTTTTATTGAAATAAAGTATGGTTTTTTTTTATTTCGATTCATTCATGAATTTGTTTGGAAAAAGAAAAGTTCAAAACTGCTGTGATTGTATTATTTGATGTATTTTTGTGAATTTTTCTCATCAAATTTTCGTTAATTTCGGTTAATTTATAAATTACAACGTTTTTTTTTAAACAAACGATTGTCTTTTTGACTTCAATTCATTCATTAATTTATTATGAAGAATGAAAGATCAAAACTGTTGTGATTGTATTAGATGACGTATTTTTTTGAATTTTTCTCATCGAATTTCAGTTAATTGTAGTTGATTAATAAAAAAAGAATGTGACTTTTTTGAATACACGATTATCTTTTTGACTCCAATTCATTTAGTAATGTGTTTGGAAGAGGAAAAGTTAAAAACTGCTGTGGTTGTATTAAATCCCAGCTGGAATTTGATATTGCCTCAAGATTGCAGACATATTGCGAGTGAAATATTACATCTTGCAGTAACATTCCAGGAATCTTGCAGGAAAATTGCAAAAACGTTGCTGTAGTATGAAAATGTCCCCCATAATTACATTTACAATGTTGCATACATAATTCAGCAATATTCCAGTAATGTTGCAGAAATGTTTTAGTAATATTTAGTAACATTTTAATCTTGCCGCAATATTTATGAAACATTACAAGAGCAACATTTCGAAGAAAAGATCTTATTTACACTGCAGTAACATTTCATATACAACATTTCAAAGATAATATAACTGGTACATTGTAGCAATATTATACGAGTTTCTGTAATATTACATGTCGGCTGAAATAATGTATTTTTGTGAATTTTTTTCATCAAATTCGAGTCAATTTTCTTAATCCAAGTAAAGTACATATTTTGTTCGTTAAATAATGCAAATCGGATTTTCAGTGTATACAGAACTCGAAAAAATCTCCAAAAACCACTTTTACCTTTTTCAACAAAACTCCACCCTCACTGCATAACCCACTATTTCCATTCCAGCGCCTACCACGGACACTTGATCACCATGACGGAAATTTCGCCTCATAAGTTCAATCAGCCCAACGGCGTCGGCAAGAAAAAGTGGGTACACTTGGTAAGTTTTCCCCTCGCATTTCCAAGTCCCAAGTTCCAATTCGCTGACTTTTATTTTCCCGCGGGAGTGGGGTGGGAGGAGGGGCGCAGCAACACGATTCCTAATTTGCATAAATTTCGCAGGCTCCGTGCCCGGACGTGTATCGGGGAAAATATCGGGACGTGGATTACCCCGGGCAAGATCTCGGGGTAAAGTACGCGGATGACGTGAGAAAAATTTGTAAGGACGCGAGAGATAGCGGCCGCGGCGTTTCCGCTTTCATCGCGGAGAGCCTCGTTTCCGTGGGCGGCCAGATCGTGCCTCCGAAACGTTACTTTGCCAACGTCTACAAGTGATGATGCGTTTTACAACACGAATTGTGATCGGATTATTCAAGGGGGGACTGCTGCCGATTGCCGGTCAAAAGGTTCGTGCCAATGCAAAGAAAGTGCCATTGCGGGGGAGGGGGGAGGCGAATTTTTCGATTACCGTCCATTTTCCCGAAAGACTATGATCCCGACAACATTTTTCCCGACAGACTATGATCACGACAGAAATCTTACTTTTTACAATCGTTTGTTTCCAATGTACATTTTTGAATGAAGATATTCTTAAGATACTATTAACAATAAAATCAACCTTGTATATTAAAAGCTTATTAAATAAAATAAATTGTTAGATATTTTATAATTTAAAAATAATGTACAGGGTGTCCCGAATTCTTGTATACAACAAAAAGGCAGATTCCTTGCAAAAATAAAGACAATTTTTCCTTTGCTATTTTTCGAAAAACTAAAAGTCAAAAAAGATATTCGAGTTTAAAACTTAACCAATAAACGCGCTTTTATGAGGAATAGGGATAAAAACCACTGACCAAAATTTATCGAAATTTTCTTCTTATTTTTCTGAGGCGGAAATTTATTTGCTTTTTTTCACGAAAATCACAATAAAAAAAGATATTGCATTTTTAAATTTAGCGAATCTGATTGGTTGAAACTTTCAACTCGAAAATCTTAACTATTTTGATTTTGAGTTTTATAAAAAATGGCAAAGGAAAATAACTCTAAATTTTAGCAAGAAATCTGCTATTTTTTTTTGTAAATGAGAATTTGGGACACCCTGCATTTTGAATACATATCAAATAAAGGATAAATATTTATAATTATAAATAATGAATAATAATTGTAATTTTTGTAATAAAAATTATTTGAAGGTTTTTTGAATTGAGATAACATATAGGTATTATTTGCATACAAAAATTAGGATTTAATGCAAAAAATAGGGAATTTCAGATTACCTTATGTAAATAAATCGCAGAATATACTTAAGTGTGCCCTGAATAAAGTAAAAAAATTATATGTCAGAATAAATAATAATATTATAATATTCAAATGAAATAACGAAATCGGTTCTTGAAGTGGTAGCGAAAAACGTTGTCGGGAAAAGTGACTGTCGGGAAATTGTCTTTCGGGAAACAGGTGTCGGGAAAAAAGTTGTTAGGAAAAAGGTTGTCGGGATAATGGTCTGTCGGGTAAGAGGTCTGTCGGGAAAGTGACCGGGAACTGAATTTTCCGGTTAGGTGGTTGCTGAGACTCAAGAAGCGAGGAGAAAGGGTTTTTTGAATGATTTTTCTTGAAAATATATGCGTTTTTTTGTGGTTTTTTGATGGAGATCTGAGAAAAATTTTAAGTATAGAAAAATTAAGAAGGATTGATATGAGTTACGTGATTTTTTATGGAGTTTGGAAGATTTATTGTAAGAGGCTAATTAAAATTTTGTGAAATATTACAAATTTTGTTGACTTACTAAAGTTTATTTATATTAAATGTATGAATAATATATTTTATATAAATAATTTTTTTCTTGATGTTATTTATTATGTGGGATTGGTTAAAATATTAAAAAAAATTATGAATTATTCAAAAATTTCGCAATTGTATTGAAAAAAGGTTGAACTCAAAAAAATTTTTTGTAATTTTTCAACACTTTGTCAGTTATGAAGATTTTTATTCCTAATTAAAAAATATAAAATTTTCTGAATTTTACAAACTTTTCGTATTAAATTGAATTATAGACACTATTGAATTTTGAACGATTTACGATATTCAGAAATTTTCAAAACTTCCAAAATAATATAAACTATAAAAAACTTTTCGAATTTCCCACTCAAAGTTGTTTAACTGGATAAGGTTTTTTGTTATCTTTCATATTTTATCAGTTCAACAAATTTTTTCCCAAATTTAAAAACATTGTCTTCCATATTTCAGAGAAATATTAGAATAAATTATGTCTCTAAAATTCGTTAACATTTACTGAGTTTAACAGATAGTTTGGATTATGGATTTTTTTATTAATGACCAAACTTTTGAGAATTTGAGAATATTGGACAAAATTTTGATATTTTGAAGATTTTAAATGAGAAAATTTAATTCTTTTTATTTGTTGAATTATAGAAAAATTTTTTAGATTTTTTAAATAGTGATCGTTACCATATTTATTCGAAAGTGTATATATATATATATGATGATTTTTTAAATTCATTTTTTGATGAAAATTTGAAAAATCTGATAAGACTTCAAAAACATCAAAAAATCCTGACGAGTTACACGAATTTTTATGAACTTTGAAAGGTTTTGAATAGTTTGAATTATGTTTGAAATTTATAAAATTTTTGGGTATTGAAAATTATTGAAAATTTGTGAGAGTATCGATGATTCAATTCGAAAAATTCATTGAACTCAGAAAATTTTTACGAATTTTGCAGATTTTATTTACTCTAAAATGTGACTAAAATATGGACGATAATGTTTTTAAATTTGGGAAATAATATATTGAACTGATCAAGTATAAAAAATAACAAAAAACCTTATCCAGTTAAACTATTTCGAGTGAAATTTGAAAAAAGTTTTTTATAGTTTATATTATTTGGGGGGGGGGGAGGGGGGCGGTTCATATGCAATGGTAAAACTCACGGAAAAAAATTAAATTAAAAAAGTCTCTATTTTTTTTCAAGAACCTTCAAAAAACAGATACACAACAAAATAAATTTTCCAAATCCAAATAAATCACTCAAAAACATAAAATTCACAAATAAACCCATAAATCCAAAAATGAAATCTTAAAAACTAAAGTTTCACACTTAAAGAAGTAAATTTTATTCCAAGATGCAACAACAAAAGTAAGGCAGGACATGAAATACAAATAACATCTAAAATTTAGTCCAAGTTCAAATTCATTTTCAAGCAAATCAAAAATATAAACTAATTCAAAATTTAAATTAAAAGACATTATGTTAAGCTAACTAACATAAATTAATTACATGAAATCAAACTAATTAACTTAAAATAAACTAAATATAATGAATTTAACATTGAAATCAATTAATCACACTAAATTAAACTAATTTAAATGAAAATTCAAACTATTCAACACTTCACGATATTTAATAAATAAATAAATATTATCCTACATTTGCATCTCATCGTGTATGTCAAAATAAGATTCAAATTTTAGATCACACATTCCACGTCAAATTAAAAAAAAAAACTAAATAAATTGAATTAAACATCGAAATAAATTCATCACACTGTATCAAACTAATTTAAAAAAAATCCAAACTATTCAACAATTCACAATATTTAATAAATACATAAATATTACCCTAAATTTGCATCTCGTCATGCATTTCAAAATAAGATTAATT
>JAPYZL010072718.1:0-22915 GCA_030522825.1 Platygaster orseoliae | reverse complement strand
ATGCTTTATAATTTAAAAAAAGTTTGAATAAATTTGCTTGAGCTGTATCTCCGTAAAAAATCAGCGAAAAAAGTGTTTTCTGTTTCAAGTTATCCTTTCCCCTCCCCCTTCCCTTAAAGGATCTTTTCACTCTGCATGATGTCTTGCAATTCGGAAAAAGCTGGAGCAAAACCAACGCAATTTCGCGTTGTCTTAATGTACAAAATGATCAAGGAAAGTTACAACAATTATACCAATGTTGGAACAGTATATTCCCGGATAATTAACACAAACCTGAAGAAAACTGCAGAAAAAACAATTTAAAATGATCCTAAAAATGTCTAAGAAACCAAGACGATTTTTACCCGGAAAAAAAGGAGGAATTTGTAGATATACTTCTGATATTAATAGTTTGAGTAAAAAAATTTGAATTCAAAATTTTTCTTTTATTTTATTATTTGCAAAGAAGCTCAATTTCTACATTAACAAAAAAAAAAATTTCAATTTATCAAATTGTTAATTATTCGTATTTGTATACTTGAATTTAACACATCAAAAATATTTTCAATTGGAAAAAAATGAATGGTGTCATGTGAGTTCTCAAAGTTTATACAAAATTCAGAATTTCTTATTTTTATAATTAAAAAAAAATTATTCTGGTTACCGCAGAGTAGTTTCTTGAACAGAATTCTATTTATAAATGTTCTGCCAGGATAATGTCAAAAATAAAAATTTGAATCAATTAGAATATACAAAATGTTGAAAATCTATAAAACGTTAAACTCTGGAACATAGAATCCTGAAAATCTAAATAGAAAATTTTTCGAATATGATACAAATTCTGCAAATTTAATAAAAGTAATAGAATTGCATAAAAGAACTGTTTTGTGAACAATTTAAACACATACCTACAATCTATATTAAACATCAATTTCTAGAGTTTTTGCAAAATCGCCCATATAATATAATTAATACTCAAGAATTATAAAAAATAAAAATTTTATTAAAAAAAAATCTAAATCTGAGTAACTTGAAAATAAAAAAAATTGAATTCCAATACATTCAATACAAACATGAAATGTTTTACAAAAATTGTAAAACTCCGAAATCCCCCCCCCCAAAAAATAAAAAATCTTAATTATATACCCAAATCGTTAAAGATTAAAAATAACAAAATCTTGAAAGAAATTTATTATTTTGTAAAGAATTTTATAAATACCTCATAAATATTACAAGAGCTTATTTCCTATCCTGCTTCCTCTCAACCAGTTACAATACTAGTTTTTTCGCACTTCAGAAGGCACTGTGTAAAGTTTTTAGGGGCAATAGATATTCTAGAATAATAAACTTATCCTCTCTAGAGTTTGGCTTATTTATTTCTTTATTTACAAAAACATTCCAGCAGTGTGAAACATTTCCATCTCCAAAAGTCAATCAATCATATCAGTACTCGACAAAAGGTTTATATGGTAATGTACAAAATAGGAATAAAAAAAAATGTATACAAATACCAAATATATATTATTACGATTTCTTGAACAACAAAAAAATCGTGGTATGTGACCTTAACTTTATTTTACAAATAATATCCAACTCGAATTTCTTAGTATCCAATAATCATTTATATTATTAAGTACACCAATATTAATGTTGAAAAAGTAATCAGTAGAAATCCTATTTTATACAGTTAAAATAAATTAGTACCAATGAGAGTTTTCTGTAACAGGCTGAAATTCCAAGACATTTTCCTCATTTGTTATTTCTTTCCAATATTAATATCGAAAAAGTTATTCCTGATTGAAGTGGAAAGCCAATTAGAACACATTTTAGACGAGATAGGAACGGGTGGAGCACCAGGATTTCAGGTCAAAAGTGTGCTCTGGTTGGCTCGCAGATTCAATTGCTAATAACTTCATGATAAACATCATTGAAAAAAACTGCAAGTTACAAAAAACTCACGTTTGAACACCGTTTTCGCGATTTTTCCAAATATGACAATATTTTTCGAAAACCCTTCTCTCAGTCCGATTTTTCGTTAATCCTGCCACTACTTGCGCCCCCATTTTTCATCAGCATTTCAGCTTTTTCCTTCCGCTGTTTCGTCTTGTAATTGACGATGTAAAACAACCCGAATAAGTAAATAAACAAACCAGCGTTTATCGTTAACAGAAATGCGAGAAACTTGGGGAAATTGCAGTCAGTGAAAAATAATTGAACGTTGTGAACGAGGATTATGCTGAATTGCACGAGTTGCAATTGGGTCAGGTATTTTTTCCACCAGAGGTATTTTTGCATATGGGGCCCGATGGCGGCAAGCATGTAGTAGGTGTACATGATGATGTGGATGAATGAGTTGATGACACCCAAAAGCGTTGGGTGGCCACCCGCGACGAATCTGACCCCGATCCAGGCGCAAATCGGCATCATTGCGTGGTGGTACAAGTGCAGAAACGAGATTTGACGTTGTTTCTTGCGAAGCACGAAAAACACCGTGTCGAGGAGTTCAGTGAGCTTACAGAGAAAGTACAGGTTCACGGCCCTGGCCATCTGAAAATGTTCAAAACATCATATCTCGTTCATTTTTGAATTTAGAATCAAACGGCTGAAGAAGTTTCGTTTCTTAATGTTGAGAAAAATCTACTTTATTATTTTTAAGAATTAGCTGACCCTCATGGCCTTCGGACTCGTCGAATAATCCACAGGTTGGCATCTAAAACTGTAGTCGTTCCACCATCCTGCCATTAGGCCTTCGTAGACGAGGTAAATACTAAGCAAAACTTGCACGAAGTTGTAAAGTATCAATGTGTTCCTTAAGGTGTATGGCTTTCGGTCCCTCATGTACCTTGGGCCAGCTGAGACACTGAAGTAAATGTATGTAGCTACTATCGTCAGGATGGGACCAGGCCCAGAAATCAAGAACCAGTCACTCGTTCTTGGATCTGAAAATTATTTTTTTTGTTTCACCTTTGAGCAAAAAACAATGAATAAGTAATGAAAAAGTAGATACCTTGCTTATTGTACATGTGTTCACGGTACCACTCGACGACCCCCGACATTTTTTTATCTTTTCGCTGCACAGAATAATCTGAAAATATAAAAAAAGTATCATAAAAACGCAATATCCTTAATCCGATCGTTTTAATCAATCAAATGCAAAAGACGATTTTTTAAATCAGAAAAAAAAGGATCTGTCTACGTAAAAAAGGGTCACCTTTGAATTAAATGGTAAATACCCGAAATTGATTAGCATGACCGTTTGTAACTTTGGTAATCGTCTTTTGTGCGGGATCGGCAATGCCGGCGTTGGGAGATAAAAATACAATAATCTTATTCAGTCTTATTGTTGAATGAAATAATCGTTATTTTGCATAATCGAGCGTTTAGTCAATTTCGGACATAAGGAGCGATTTGTTACGAAGCAACGCGAGAGGAACGTTCACCTCCGGGAACTCGTATTATTTTGCATCTGAAATTGGCTTGTTTTGGGAGGTGTACTTATCTTTTGATTTTGTAATTTTTTTGTACTGATCTTGCAGAAGAAACTTGCAGCACTCAGATTTGGAGATTTCGATATGAAGTGTAGAAAAATCATTGTTGGGATTATTGGAATTTTCAGAATTTTCGGACAGTATTTAAAGTTATGGAAAAACATTCTCGTAATTCAGATTTTGGAGAATTCCTTTATATACTTTTAGAAGCTGGTTAAAAATTTTCGTGACTTTTTGAAAGTATTTAGATTTTTTCAGAATTTTTGTAAAGATACCGAATTTCAGAAAGTGATTTAAATTTTTATAAAGAGTATTCAGGAAATTCTTCAAAACTCTCGTGAGTTTCAAAAACGATCCTCTGAGAATTCTGAGAGTTTTCCAAATCGCGCAGAATTTTTCGAGGCTGTTCAGAACCCTTTTAGAAATTTTGAGAAGGTGCTTATACACTCATTAGAATCACTCAGAATTTTTCAGGATCGAATATAATTTACGAAACTGATGTTGACAAAGTTTACAGCGTTGAAAAATCACACGAGAATTTTTTTCCTGAGATTTGAATTGTTGATTCAAAAATTGAATCAGAGTTTTTAAATTTAGAATTAAAATTGCAGAATTTGAATCAGACTTTCTGAATTTAGAATTCAAATTGCAGAATTTGAATCAGAATTTCTGAATTTAGAATTCAAACTGCAGAATTTGAATCAGAATTCTCGGAATTTTTAAATTCTTGAATTATTCTCACTGAATTCAGTGAATTCTTGAATTCATAATTTAAATTTAAGAATATGAATCAGAATTTTGAGAATTCAGTGAAGTTTCACAGTGAATTCTTTCAATTTGTTCTTTCTTTCAGCGAAGTCTTGAATTTTTTCTGTGATTTTTAGAATTTATTTTTTGAATCTAGAATTCAAATTTCAGAATTTAATTCAGAATTTTTAAAATTAGACTTTAAATTTCAAAATTTGAATAAAAGCTTTTGAATCTAGAATTTAAATTTCAGAATTTGAAGAAGAATTTTTGAATTTAGAATTCAAATTTCAGAATTTGAACTAAAATTTTTGAACTCAGAATTGAAACCTTAGAATTTGAATTAGAATTTCTAAATTTAGAGTTTAAATTTCAGAATTTGAATAAAAGCTTTTGAATCTGGAATTAAAATTTCAGAATTTGAATAAGAGTTTGAATTTATAATTCAAAGTTCAGAATTTGAATTAAAATTTTTGAACTCGGAATTGAAACTTTAGAATTTGAATCAGAGTTTCTGAATTTAGAATTCAAATTGCAGAATTTGAATAGGAATTCCTAGAATTTTTGTATTCTTGAATTTTTAAAAATTTCCTTCTTAAGGGCTTCGTCGAGTTTGTTTTTTCAAGGTCTTACATTATTTTTGGTAAATCTCTGAAAAAAATTTTCGTGTGATTTGTCAACGATGTAAACCTTATGAACATACGAAACTGTCAGAAGAAAACTGAATTTTCAGAATCATTCATAAGTGTTTCAAAATTTATAACTTGTAGAGAATTCAGAATTCCCCAAAGTATCATTTTAAAAATGCTTTTGTATTTTCAGCTATTATCCAAAAATATGTTCGAATATTTCCAGTGTATTTGGGATTTCGACAGTTATTAAAATTCTTCGGAATCATTTCCAAGGACCTTGAAAACATTCCGATTATATAAATTCGTAAAGTGCTTAGAATTTTTCAGAATTCTAAAGCAAAGAAAATTTTTTCTTTTCTCAACATTATCTCACATTACAAAATAAACGTCTAAATTATAATTTATGATTGAAGTAAAAATAAAGTCCAGCGATTTCTCGAAGATGCAACTTGTGCACGACTTTTTTCGTTTATTAGCTCGAATTTCTTCAGAAGTACAATCAACGCGAGCGTACGTAATTGGGTTGAACGCACCTTGGACTCTATTCCGAAATCACGGAAAATTGACAAGCGGCATCACGACACTGTCGCGAATAATTAGATACGAATTGCTCTCGTTCCTAGTTTCGCTCATTACAAAATCATTTCTTGGATTTAAAGAATTAGAGAAACAGTGAAAATATAATTCCACTCGAAAAATAAAGTATTATTTTTTGGACAATTTAAATAGTTCTTGTATTTTTCAAGATGAATTTGATTTTACACAATTTTCGTTTTATTCAGTCAAAAAATAACACATTTCAAGAAAAAACTTGGAACAAAAAAACATTGAATAATTTTTACCTATGTAGGAAATTTTTCTAATGTATTGTTAATAAGCGTCTTTGTCACAATATTATATGGTTCATTTTGTAGAGTGAGTGTTACAGTTCAAGTTCATATCAAGGCAAACAACCTTGTCGTACAATGACTCGCTTTACAATGATTCCACTTTCCTTTCATTCTCAGACCTTGACATGAATGATGGTCAGATGACTTTCACGTGTGCAATGTGCACTCAAATTTGTAACACATCAAAGTCAAATTCCGATCTTGTATTACAAAAAATCATAAGTACCTGAATTTTTTATATCAAAAAAGTTTTTCTCGAAAATTTAAAATCGAAGAATTCTTGCCAATATTCATGTTTTGGTAAGGCTTAGTTTATTATTATGAGCTTTGTTATTTTTCGAATATTTTCTCGAATTCGCTGATATTTTCTCATCCAGATACGCGAATGGATTAAGAGTCTCGTTTCTCAAAGTCGAAGTGCACACGCAAGCCGACATTAGAGCGTTTGGTCAAGCGAAGTAGGACTGCCTTCGTAATAGGAAATGTGAAACATGAAACTTACGACGAACTAAACACATTACATTAAAATAAAATGTCAAACGTTGTACTTGAACAGATCAATTTTCGTTCAGTCGAGTGAATTATGAAAACGTGAAATTTCGCTGTTTTTTTTTCGCTACTGGGTTGTAAATAAACAAAAAGAATTTTAGGATGATCCGAACTGACGTTAACAACCAGAAAAACAGTTTTTAATTGTTTGAATTTGCATCTTTGCATTTTTATAGCTGGAAGTTTTATGATATCTCAAGCTCAAATTATTCTAAACGTTGCTTCGAGTAATTTTCGTAGTTTGATTAGATGATTTGACTTACAATAAGATTTGCAGTCTTTGAAATTCTGTTTTTATAGTTTTCAGTAGATGTGAAAATATCGAAAGTTTGTAACAAGCTGATAACAATTTAGAATTTTTGGTATGTTTGATTTCTTATCAGATATAGAAGCTTGGTACTGTAAAAAAATGGTATGTTTAAATATTTTTTCACAGTTTTGGCAATTTTCAATGGTTTTTAAAAATAATTTCGATTGTTTATCAGGTAGCAAAAGTTCTGTAATTTTAACCATGTTCTAGTAGTTTACGCAGTTCGTATAATTTATCAATAAAATATAGAGTGTTTTATAATTTTGATTGCTTATCATATAACAGCAGTTTTGTTATTTTGACAATTTTCAAGTAGTTTAAGCATTTCATATACTTTTTAACCAATTACTAAAGTTTTTTAACAATTTATTTTATTAATTTTTAACACGAAGACAGTTTCAGTTAAAAATTTCAATATAGTACAGTTTTTACAGTTTTTGACATTAAAATTTTTTGTTTTAATAGTCATTTAAATTTGCGAACTTTTCAAAAAGTTTAGTACTTGATAAGAGTTCCAAAGTTTTAACCGTGCTTATACAGTTCTTCCAATGAAACTATTTAGTTTAAAAAACAAACTTTCTCCAATGATTCACAGTTATGAGATCTAAGAATAAACAAAAATTCTGCACTGCAACCAAATTATAAAAAAAAAAGGAATAAAAGCCAAAAATGACCCATCGAAAAGTTACAATATCGGAAAATCGCTCTGGAAAGACGCAATAAACCAATCGCTCATTAAATATTCATCAATTCGATTAGCATAAAAAGCAAAAATTCCGCGTGATTAACACGTGGTCTCAGAATCGAACGGAAGTTGAATTATTTCTCTCATTTTGGTTACGAAATATTTAATTCAGTCATACGCGCTCGAGGTATTGGAAAAAATGCGTTTTTCCGTCACCGTCGGCGGCACTGATTTCGTCTAATAATATGGATGGAAAGCGAGTGTTCCACCTTGAAATGGTCTCGCGAATAAATTTAATTATGACAAGCAAAAAAGGTAATCTCCGCGATTTTCCATGTCAAGTTTCCAGGTCTTCATAATTTTCCACCATTTTTCGCCAATTCCGTTGGCATGCGCATCGATCATTTTTCGCGAAAATTCGGTTTTGATGAAACATGAGTCGATCGATTTTTCTGGATCGTTGCGCGTTCTCGCGGTAACTCAATTATTCATTTAAGGCTCTCGATGAATTCTTAAGGACTCTTTTTAAGGTGACGCCGACTCGGTGTTGGGAAAAAACGGACGAATCATTTTAATTTGTATTGCCAATATTGACGTCGCATCCAGTCCAAGAATTTAGTTCAATATACAAAATAAGTCGGACGATTTTACGATCATTGTGCAGAACTTGTCGGATTTTTGCACGCGTCATTCGGGGGAAAACATGATCATCATTAAGACCGGTCGAATTTACATACAACTAATCACGCGTCATTGATTACAGTTGCATTAACTCGGCTCTTACATCACAAACACTTGCTTCTGTCATTTGAACTAATCGTGCTCGACCATTAGTTTGTGAAACTTTCGCGATCTGTGGGAATACATCTTTTTCGAAAAATGCATCATGAAATTCGAAAAATGTATTCCAAAAATATAATTGACAACAAAATCTATGCTTTATTTTGTGGCTCAAAGTTTTGTTTGTTTAATAATCGGTGGAATAGACAGTTTTAAGCAACTTGCGATTGACGTTTCTTTGTTTCCACTGATTCAAAGCGAAAATGATAATTTTAAGAAAATAATTTTTTTTTGGTGAAATGAAACTCAGAAACGATTTTTTTTTTATAGCTAAAATTTAAGATGACAAAGCAATCATTTTTTTTATAGGTAAACATGGATGATATGAAAAAATTACACGTCAGTTTTAGAAATAGTAAATATTCCATAATTTGAATTTCTAGTGAATTATTCTGATTTTCGAAAGGTGGATTTATCAAACAACTATTTCGTTATTCATAATTATATTGAATAATTCATTTTGTAGAAAGTTCTATGTTTTATGATATTTTGAATGGACAACTCGCCAACGACATTTTTTTTATAAATTTCTAATTTTCTCTCCTTAAAATTTCCTCCACTAATTCAAACCGAAAATGAATTTTCATTTTTCTAAAATCAAGATCTAAAATTATTTTTTTCGATAGCTCAAATTTCGCAAGTATCAAAAATAGTCAATATTTCATTTTTTCAAATTCGAGTAAATTATTGTGATTGTAAGGAGGTTTTTTCAATTTATTTTAAATTTTCTCATAAGAGAGTCTATAAATATAACAAGATTTATTATTTTAAATTAAAATAAGTTTATAACAAACTACCGAAATTCAACATGTGCGATCCTAAAATTGAAAATCACATCCCCGAATTTGAAATTCGAATTAAACTCAAGATTAAAAATAAATTGAATACCAATTTCACAAATGTAAAATCCGACCGGATTTCGAGATAATTATTTTATTCTTCTCGAGCTCGATTATCCACAGCCAATTATTCGGGAAAGCTCAAAATTGTCGAAGGAATGTGAAGTAATGAGACGTTTTGGAGGAAATAACAAAGTACTACTTTTTTCGGGATTAACCATGCGGAACGCCTTACAGCTGCAGACAATCGAATTCTGTCGAGCAATTTTTATTCAATGATGCAATCGAAAATAAGGTTTAAGAAAAAATAAATAGAGTTCTCGCGAATCAAAGTTCTTGAATTTAAATTGTTGCTATTTGCTGACGAGTGTAAATGCTGGCGGAATATTATAATGAAACTTGCGATAGTAATTTAAAAAATAAGAGAAAATCTCGAAGTTCAAAAAAGTCATCAAAACACGTGCTGACGCACAAACCGATAAATAAACAAGTTTCCATTAAAAAAAAACTTGTTCAATTATATCGGCAACTTCGTCATGCACATTGAAAATGTTTATTACATATGTAATTCATGCCGCACATGCCAAAGGGTCATTGTTTCACTGCAACAGGTCGAATAAATTTTAGTCGACTTTCGAAATCGAATCGTTATTTAAATGGAACGTGCTTGAATAATTCACTATTATATGCGATATCGAATAAAATTCCATAATTTGTTGAATGGTTGAAGATAAAAAATATGTCAAATTTACAGTAATGCGTAAACAAATCAGTATTCACGTGAAAAACAATGCGATTCTTCAGTACTGGAAACAGCAAAGTCCAGTATGCAAATTACGAAAACAACGATCGTTCAGTTTATTCAAATTTGATAAATTTGTAAGACTTGAACAAATCATGTACCGTTCAGCTGATAAAAATATCAACGTATAATTCGATTATGTGAATTTTAATAATTCATAAATACGGTCGAACTCCGGAGGAAGCGATCGACTGTAAAAATTTATTGGTCGTTTTTGAGGCTCGATTTGCGCTAAACATTGTTGAATGTTTCGAGAAATTGAGGAAAAATCGTAATCGCAGAAATGCATATTTTGAATGATTCAGCAATGAATAATGGAAAATACCTATGTTTAATGTGATTAAATTTATAGGTCGGAAATAGTAAAAACATTAGCAGCAAATTTAGGGAAGGGGTTGAGAATAGAATTTTTTCATTTTATTGAGGTAGAAATTATGCAGGAAATTTTAGTGGCGAGTTGAAAATGAGACTTTTACAAAAAAGTATGAATAATTTATGATGGAGGATGTATAAAAAAATATTTGGTTACGGTGTTATATGAAAATATTTATAACAATACATTATTGCATTTTTTACGATAAACTTATTTGTTAATTGTATATGAAAAAGTTTTGAATTGAACAAAAGATATTCAGTTCCTGCAAATCATGTGAATGATTTTTAATTTTCCTAAAAAATTAACAGTGATTTGCTCATACATTTCTGTTCGTTTTTTTAAATTTATTATTATGTTTTTTTTTATTCGTTCTTTTAATTTTCTAAATATATCGATAAATGCTTAACGATTTCATGAAATACATGATGACATTTTATGAAAATTCTAAAACAGAGCTATTTCCTTAAAAACATTTGTTAAAAATTCAATTATCAGAAACTTATGTTCTCAAAAATTGTGTCGATTTGTAGTTGTTTTGAGAAATAAAACGTTTTCAAAAATTCAACTGCAAGTTGAAAAAATGAGAAAATATATTCAAATACAAATTTCACGACAAAATCTTTAAAAATTATGGAAAATTACAGTGAAATAGATATATAATAATAATTGATTTTTCGAGTTTTCCGTAACGATTTTCAAAATTTCGAATTTTTCGAAGAAACAAATTATTGCTGACAGGAAAATCATGGTATTAAGTCCTTGAAAAACTTTCGGAAATTCATAAAATCAACATTTTTGTCATTTTAAAATTGTTTATCGATAAGAAAATAAATTTGTAGAGCCCATTGTTTTTTCTTGGAAAAATATATTTATGATTTTCAGAAAATCTAACCCAATGCCCAAAACAGTGTGAACTTTTTTTTACATTTAATTTGCAAATTATTTAAAAAAAATTTATGATTCACGGAATTTTGTTGATTTTCGAGTTATTTTTTGAAGAACTTTTTATTATTTGAAAAATTTTCTTAGGAGTTTTGTTAGAACTCTAAAATTGTGAATTCACTATGATATGTGTTTGATTGTTTTAATAATAATGTGATTTATTTTCGGAGTTTTAAAACAATGTAATTCTTCTCGACAAAGAAATTTAGATTGTTTTGTATTTTTTAAAATGGTACAATTTTATGGCAATATTATTAGAAATTAGCAGCTTCTGTCAGTAAATCGTGTTTCCAATGCCAAAAAGTTTTTCTGCTTTTCAAAAACCCTATAAATGTCTGGAATATTTATATTTTAAAAAAATGTAGGAATATTCGAACAAAACATTTTTCAGTATTTGAAGAATTTTCTCTGAAGTCTTTTCAGAACTTCATGAATTGTGAATTCATAGTAAAATATTGATGATTTTTTTAACACTATTGTTTTTTTTTTTTTTTTTCAAGTATTTTACACATACTCAATTTTAATCATCATTGGAAAAGATAATGCAAATATATATAAATCAATCATAATAAAATATTTGAAACGTTGTATAATAGCAATAAACTCATATTTACTGGCATTGCCATTCAAGATGATTACTTTTGTGTTCTTTTTTTTAGAATTTGAAAACAATGTGATTTTTATCGAAAAAAGGGTAAACTACTGCGAATCTTTTAAAATTGTTTAATTTCCTATTTTCCTATTTCCAAAATTATACTACCAAATATTTCACAGTTTGAATAACGAGATATTTAAAATTTATTTTTTTTTTATTAACAAGACATATTTAAATTTTACATTGTTTTAGAATCTTTCTGAAATTCTCCCAATATTTTCACAACTCAAATTTTTAAGAGCCTCAAAAAAATATCAGTATTATAAACAAAAATTTTTCAATATCTCATATACAAACTTCAGCTCTAAAAAAATTTAAAAATCATTATCCTTCATCCCCAAAGAACGAATTCATACGAAAATGATTAAAAAAGTAGTAACAATCGATTTAAATAATTTTTCACTATTAACTTTATTTAACAAGAAAAATTCATTCTCCAAAATCTCTTAAAAATATTACACCTCATCTAAACTTTGACTCTAAAAAAATTTCGAAAATTCCATCCCCTTCATTTTTACTCACCAAAAATTACAAAATCAAAATTCTTCATTCTTACGAAACAAAACCACACAAAAATTAATGAAAAGGTAGTGAAAATTGATTAAAGTTATTTTTCACTGTTGATTTTATTCAACAAGAAAAATTCATTCACCAAAATCACTCGGAATGTTAAATCTCTTATCAAAGTTCCGACTATAAAAAAATTCCAAAAACTATAAAATCATCTTCCTTTATCCTCACAAAACAAACTCATACTATAATAATAAAAAAATAGTAAAAATCACTTCAAATCATTATTTACTATTAATTTTTAAGAATTCATGCAAATTCAATAATCACCCGACAAAAATTAAACCCACTTTCGGAATCACATGCGACGAAGCGCAAAAATTAAAGGACAATAAAATGCGTGAACCTCGCGTCGGATTTCCACCGATCCGATCAATCCGACTCTGGACCACTGACTGAGTCGAAACTCGGCGAATAGAGAAGGCTCTAGCCAGTCCGGCTCGAAGGACCTTCATAGAAAAACCGACTTTTTTTCTCTCTTAACCAGCCATTTTTCACCTGCCGTTATTTTTTTTTCTTCTTCTCCAACAATGCACTTCGCAAATAATTATATTCACGCCTCGAATTAGGTAAGATGGAAAGTGAGATGCTATAATGCAGCGTATCCACAATGCAACGAAAAAACCATCTCAATTCGCGAATCGCGAGATTTGGAATTTCAGCACTACATTGATACAATATTTATGCCAACAGTTTATACAACAACAACAAATTCTGGAAATATAAATGCTAAAAACGTAGGATATATTGAATATTATTTTAAATGTTGGATTTTTTAGGCCAATTAAGTAAGTAATATTTGTGTTTCAACTATTTGTAACGAAGTGATTTTTTTTGTCACTTCGTTTGAAAGTCCACGAGTCGTATTTTTTGTTATTTTTATGTTTTTCATTTCAAGATAAGGAAACGTACAGGTAATTCGGAGTTCGCGTCGAATTCGTTTTCGTTTTTCATTTTCTTCAAGTTTCGACTAGTCGGTGACCACGTTGGAACGACCTTGTAAGTATTTTAATTAATGGTTAATAGTTAATAAAAAAAGATTCTGTAAAATTCTGACTATTCAACATTCCGTTATAGTAAGTTATATTCATGTTTAACTGTTATATATTTTTATTTATATTTAGATTTTGTTAGAAAAATCGTTAAAACACTAGAGATTATTATAAATAATCCTATTACTAGTCATCGTTTTCTTCAAATAATAGAGAAAATTTATTTCAGGAAAATCCACCACCTTGCATTGATGTAAACTTTGTGTAAACAACGTGCAAACAGCTCACCCAAACTGATTCCAATGAACCTTGTTTCAAGCAAAATTGATGCACTAGTACTTACGAATTTTTTATCAATAAACAATTCGATTTCCTGCAATGTGGTGTAAGCTTTTTGAAAGCATCGTTTAACTTGTTGAGACTAATAATTTTTTTTATAATTAAATGAAAATTTGATAGGAAATTGGAAATTAAGAATGAAAAAACAATGAAATTGGATCTTGTTTTGGGATGCAATGCATTTGACACGGGTTTTTCGTTGCACGCCTGTGAAATAACCGCGTTATTGGATTCTCGGACCTCTAATTACTGCTTTCTTCCGGCTCGACAAGTCGTTATATCAGACGAAAGCGAATAACTCGATTTGTAAATATTCGTTTTTCGATTGTATGTGGAAAATTTTTTTCGAAACAGCATTAGAAGCTAACGATAAATTCCTCCCATTGTTCTTAATAATATATAATCATGTATATTGTAATTGTATGTTTCTGGTAAGGCGCTGTTGAATATAGGTTTTTCAGTATACGAAGCATGATAGAATTCGATAAAAAAAATGACAGTTCGAATAAATAATCAAAAAACAGTATAAATAAAAACTGAAGCTAGAAGTCAGGGAAAGAATTAAAAAAAAAATTAATAAAAAATGAAATCGGAATAGAAAACTTGCAAAAAAAATTTTAATTTACGTTTGTATTTTTTTTATTCTACTAACATTAAAAAATAAAAATGCTGTGAAAAACGAAAAAAAAAAATATAATTTTTTTCCAAAAATAGATTTTTTATTCACCCTTATCCCCCCTAACCTAAAAATGTTTCACTGAAGATCATCTACGTAACAAACTACTATTCTTGTATTATTCAAGATTATCTAAAATTGGTTGTTTGAGAACCTCTGTGGTTCACCTTCGATCAAGTTCGATGCGAAAGTGAATTGCTATGTTCAACATTTTACGCACCGATTTTGCAATAGATGAATCCATTAATTCTAATGCGATCAATGGCGAGGTTCTCAAATGTTGTAACACCATATGTTTTTGGAAACGAAAATTTATTCGAGAACTTTTGTTGACAAAATGTTTCCAGATTTATATGAATGAACAGTAGTAATTTAAAAAATAATTTAAAAGTTTCATGATTCATAAATTATTATTGTTAAGAATGATTGTATTTGTAATAAAATATCATTATTTGGTATTTTCTGATAGTTGGCCGGAAAAAGAATTCTCGCGGATATAATGCACGTTTGTTCGAGTGAAGAAAAAAAAAACAAATCGCGTCAGACACAACGAAACACATGACAGTGTAATTAATTGCAAATTACATATTTTTTTTTCACTAATTAACATGCATTTGCGTCGATCTTGAGTCTGTTGTTGACAATAATGAACTTATCGATCTGCGCTTCGTGATCGGGAAAAACCCCGTTGGGAAAATTTGTTTGGTAAATGTTGAGTAGCAATTTCCCAAGGAAAATTGAAACTGAGTATTAAAAAATAATCTCATTTGCGAAAAATGCATTTGTTTATTTATTGTGTGGCATCGAACATTTTCTTATCATGTAAATATTAAATTAAATTTTTTAGTTCATTTGTTTTAATGTTTACAACATGACCTAATGCCAATTAGAATATTATTTTCTTATACTTAGTTTCAGTTTTCCTTTCAAGGTCGAAAATGATGGACTCACTTGGAAAATCCTTACTTTATTACTAACAATTGTTCCAATTACCTATGTAGTGCATATTATGGATGATCTCATTGAGTTCAAAGGAAATTTTGCAAGACAGTTTTTGGTTAAGAAGAAATTTTTCTTGGGCCAAGATTCATTTGTATTTATAACAAATTTTTAAAATTTTAATTTTGTTTAATGATGGGCCGCAGGGTTAAGAAAAGAAAAAATTTCCAGGAGTTGTTTATTAGAGAAATATGTTTTCTTCAGGATTTAAAATTTCATTGAAAAAATTTTCGATGCAGGAGAATACATTTTCAAAAAATGTGGTAAACTTTTTATTCACATATTTTAATCATGGAAATTAATTTCAGTGATTTTCAGGTCACTAGGAAAATTTTCAGAGGAAATCAATGATTAGAAATTTATAATTTCATTTTTTTATACTGCTATTAGAAAATTCAAAGATGTGAATGGGAAAAATTTCACAGTTGGTAAACAATGAAACAAAAAACAAACTTGAGTTGACATTGTATAAATAACTTTACTTTGTAATGTTAAATATAATCAATTCAGTTCGTTTTTCCCGTAACGGGTGGAAAATCGAGGAAAAACGGTGGAAAACTCAACATCGAGATGCTCATTATTTCGATTGAGAAACGCATGACTCGATCGAGAAATCCATAAAGCGGTAAATTCTATTGCCAACACGTGTCACCAACCACTGAGCCATGATTTTTTGTCCTTCAAGTTTTACAAAATGTGAATTATACAACTATATAAACTTTTACTGAACTATAAAAACTATATAACTTTTGTATAATTTGTATCGTGTTACACTCACAATACAGCTTTTTTTGAACCTCGAAAAATGATTTACAGATGAAAATAAGGATCGTAATTTTGAAGTCCCAGAGTTGGGAAATACGAAAAACGTCAAATTTGTCACTGATTGTTTGATATGAAGTAGTTTTACCTAAACGTTGCTACATAGTTTTGGAAAAAGAAATTAAACTTTGATGGAACATTGCGAATGATTAAAAAAATACTTTGGAAGTTTTCAGAATGAATTTTACTATTTGCAAGTACTCATAAACATGTATTATAAAGTTCTACACTGATGTTCAAAAATCTAGAGAAACTAAGGAAATCATTTTTAAACGTTGAATTATTTAAAAAAAACAATAAATAAATGATTGTAAACATTTTTTAAATAAACGCAATGCAATATAAAGTATAATACACAGGAAAAATAGAACATTGAGAGTCGTGGAAAAAAAAATTCAAAGATATTTTTAAATAAAAAAAATTCTTATATTTATTTTTATTCAAAATCAAATCAGGATGGAAAATTGTGAACGATCTGAAAAATTTTTGAAAGTTTGTAGAATGCAGTCATAATTTCGAATGATAAAAATTTATTATAAAATTCCAGACAAATTAAAAAAATCTCGAAATATTAAGGGAAAATTTTACAAAATTTTGGTCATTCAAAACTCAACATTCAATTACCTATTAAAATTTTTGAAAGAAACATGGAGTCCTTCGAAATACTCAATAATTCAAAGGTTTTTGAATCTGCTCAAAATTTTGAAAGTATTCACAAAATCTCGTAGAATTCAAAAGTTGAAAATCGAAACATTCACAAAAAGCGAAAATTGAAGTCTTATAACGTTTATGCTCATTAAAGATTCAAATCAAGATGAAAAATTGTGAACGATTCAAAATTTTTTGAAAAGTTTCTGAATCTTGAAAGACATCTATTTTGGAATTCTATACCAATTATTAATGAAAATCTGGAAAAATCAAGAAAACAAATTATTCAATTAAAACTTTAAAGATATTTACGAAAATTGATTGGCATATTCAAGAGCTCAAATTCACACTTTTACAAAAAGTTAATGATAAATAATTTTTTACATTTCAACTTAATAAAAATCCAAATTCATATATAAAATCACAAATAATTCAAAAATTTGTTGTAAGTTTTCAGAACAAAAAATCACTGATAAAACTTTACAAACATTTATTACAAAATTCTAGATAAATTTCTAAAAAACTAAAAAAATTGAGGAAAACATTTTCTAATGTTCATATCAACTATCCAAAACAAGATCGTAAAAAATTATTAAAATTTATAAAAACGCCATTTCTTTATTTTTGCACAATTTAGACATAATCGAGGTATATTTTTTTGTCTGACACATGAACTTTTTTTAAATAAAAAATTCCTCTTTCGATCAATTTCGTTATAAAGACTGCTAAGTACGTGCTGCCATCTGCTCAGCCCAGAAACGAGTTCTATTCCAGTATCTCCAGCTGCAATTCGAAACTCGAAAGTGAAATTCAGATGACTCAGATGGCTGCTCGCAGCAGCCAAGATACGTGGTCATGAAATCGCGAAAAATCTCCATCAAAGTGTTTTGGACTCTCAAAAGCCAAATAACCGGTTGCGAAAACGAGTGACTAAATTTCTAAAACACCTTATCAATTTTCCAAAGTGACTTTTCATTCATAATTCAATACTCTTGGCGATACAAACAGAAAATAGCGACTTTTTTTATTTTGTGGAGTGAAACTTCGAAAGGGAAAGTGAATTTTGTCAATGAAAAATGTCGTTTTTATCCCTTTGTTTCAACAAATCGAAAAATTCTACAGAAGAGGTACAAAATTTTTTTTATATATTATGAAATTTATTTTGAATAGGGTTTTGAGATGTTTTTTTAAATTTTATTTGTGTCGAGCATTGTTTTTGTAAGTTTTATTTAAAATTTATGCAAACTTTATGCACAATTTGTAGAAATTTTATATCAATAACTGTTTTTGTAAATTTATTCATATAAATTCAATGTAAACATTATAAACTTTAATATTATTATAATATATTAATATAATAAATATATAAATAATATTATTTAGTATTATTATTATTATTATTTATTATTATTCTATAAATATTATAAACTTTATGTAAACTTTCTGTTAACTTTACATAAAGTTTTAGTAAGTTTAATATCCAAAATTGTATCTGAAATCATACTAGAAGAATTCTTTTTTTGGGAATCTGAACCAAAAGTCTGAATTGGAACACCAGAAAAAAATCAAGATACTTTGGAAAATTCAGAAATTCAAAACATGAAGATAACATAAATTATAAAAAAATCTTAGCAAGCACTAAAAAAATATCCTTTTTTTTAAGAGAATTTATTTTTTTGAATGTTAAATAATGATTATAAAAATATCTCTTTAATATCTAACTTTAAACTACCGAAATGCAAAAACTCAAGAAGCTGAAGATAACATGAATCATAAAAAAATATAAGACAGAACTCGAAATACATTTTTTTTTTTTCTTATTTTCGAAAGCAACAAGAAAATACAAAAATCTGTAATGAAACATTTTGTGTTTGTCTAAAAATATTTTCGAAAACGCAAACTTTAATTAAATGCGAGTTTTCCAGAATGAAAAATGCCGATGAAAAATATCCAAGGTAGAAAATCACCCTCAACATAATTATGGAAAAAAATAGAACTTTTTCTCCCTTTTCCCTTTTGGAGAGACGACTTTAATCTGGTCAAGGCGCGTTACATAAAAACCATTATCGCTATATTCAGCGACACTTTTATCATTTTCCATTAAATTACAGCTGAAAGGATACAAGGCGACCGACGTGAATCGCACGAGAAAATTCGGAATTGCCTGTCGCAACTTTCGAGAATTCCGAGATAAAGCGTGCAACAAATTTGGAGTAAGTTGTTTATTACAAATGTTTGTCTACTTTCAGGGTCCAAATTTGAGTTTTTACTCAAAAATTATTAATTTTTACCGGAGTTGAAATCGATAGCAATATCGAAAATTCATTTAATTTATATAAATAGTGAAAAATTATGAAAAAAAAAAAAACTAAAAGTGATAGAAAGAAATAAAATCCGAAATTTGCAGAAAATCACGGGTAATTTCAGCTCAGTTTTATCTGGGAAAAATTTTTCCCGGGACGCATGAATGAATTCCAAATCGATACTATTCTATACCTACGGAATTTATATAGAGAACTGGCGTGGGTGGTTATCAATGGCAGACTTTGCAAATACAAATAACGAGATTCTACAAGTTTCAAGGTCACAGGTTGCGCGTGGAAAATTTCTTGTGTGGTTAGACTTCAGAATTACATCTCGAAAAAGAAAAATCTACCTTTTTACATTGCGTACCTAAGTTATTGTAATTTACAAAAACTTATGTCAGGTTTCGAAGTTGTAAAAATATCGTGCAAATCGCAAACATGTTATTTGAATGAATAATTGTGAATTTATTGTTTCTACAATTTCTTGTAATTAATATTCGATTCCATGGTCGAAAACAGCAAATTTTTGAATGACCAATGATTCGATGTTTCGAAGGATGATGATTATTTTCGGTTCTCGAAATCATGAATTTCAAATTTGAGGAAGCAGTGGAAATCGCACTGGATTTAAATGTCAAGGTTTTGCGCGCGTCAAGTTCAATGTTGAGATGAAAATCAGAGCTTTTCCAAGTTCCATTTTCCTCGGCCTTGAATTTCACGACCTGAACTCGACCAGTCGTAAAGTTTTCCTCGACGGCCTTTTTCAGCTTTTCCTCAATTCGTTTTGATTAAAACCTGGAGAATAGAAAAGAGTCAATTTTCCTTGCAGCATTCAAATATAATTTTTTAATGATGAAAAAATGTAGGCATTATTTCACTGTGCTCATTTTTATAAATAATTACTATAATAATTGCTTGATTTACAGATTGCTGAGAATTCTGCAGAGATAAAGATATTTTCATTGGATGGCTCAGAAATCGATGAAGAATATTTCTCGACTCTGGAATCTCAGACGACTCTAATTTTGCAAAAACCTGGGGAAGAAGTACTTTCAGGCAATAATAATAAATTTAGCCAAAAATCTAAAGACATTTGTTCAATAACTCTAATACCTTAAAATTAGACAAAATAACTATCAACACCAGCGATTTTTCACGTCATGTACAGCAACGCAAACATTTCACATTGTGTTTCGACACTTTGCACGTCGCCCAACACAACCTGAAATTTTTCGTTGCTCCGCATGAGGTAAACAATACACTTTGTTTATAAAATAGCTAAGATAAACAAATAGCTATTTTCGTCTTTTTTATTTACAGATGCTGATTTGCTGTACAATTTATTGAAAAAAGTCAACGAAAATTACTTGGAAACGGGCCAAAGGTTGTCAAACTTTCTGACTGAGAAGTTGAAGACAAAAGTAGCAATTCTCAACAAGGCTCTGAGCAACGATGATTCAAAAACTTTGTTGAGCACCAAACAAGAACATCCTGAATGGTTTGAAGGATTGGAAACCAATGTCACGACAAAGGTATTTTTACGTATTTTTACGTATGCTTTTAAATCCTGATAAACCATATTTTTTTTCCCTCAGGAAGCTTACATGCATCGTAGATGCCAAGACAGAATCCGGGGCTACCTCTACAAAACGATAGACCAAATAAAAACCTCGAAAACCTACAAGGAAAATCCAAGCGCCAGGAAAAATCTTTTGGGAGTTATTTGTTTTTTGAAGCTGCAGCTTAAGGAAGACCATTTCTACGGACATTATTTCGACAGAAGTCGGGCAAAGGCTGAAATCTCAAGAAAAATCGCTGATTCTGATCAAGTTGATGCTTTGGTGAAAACTTGTTACGAGCATTGTCCTTGCAACTTGCGATTATTTCCAATGGCGACATTCGTTGTTTTTTCTTGTGACGAAGTCGACGCTCGGAAAAGTATTGAAAAATCGTCGGGAGATCGAAAGGAGAGCGACGAGGACAAAGTCGAATGTTTATATAAAATTTCTCCGAGCAGCTCGAGGCAGCAAATCGCTTTGTGCGACGGGAAAGGGGATTTTCGATGCGGAGGAGTTTGGAACGTTCCATCTTGTCGCTATGGGGAACGACATAGAATTAATCCTTATAGGTCGAAAGAGGAACTCGCACTGTTTTCTACTTGGAATCTCGATCACAGGTGATTTTCGGTTTTGAGCGACAAAAAGGTTGTCGCGCTACGTAGCGCTACGTAGCGTAGCGTGTAAAAAAATTTCGTCGTCATTTGAACATCGTATTAATTTTTTTTTCTTGTTTTAGGTTGGAGCGTTCGAGAACGCTGGTGCCTCAAATCATAAAATTATGCGAGGACAGGGAACCGACGGAAAAAAATGTCATCGAGTTCTACGACAATCTTTTTACTGTTAAGAATCTAAAATTGGTTCATATTATTTGTCATGACAAAGGCGCGCATAAATAATCAATGAGGTTTGAAAAATAGAAAATATTTTTGGAATCAACGAGCTTTTGTTGATTTTTCTAGTAAATCTCTAACTTCTGTTATGTAATTGTAAATGTATTGATTAGATTTTCAAAAATATATTTGTTGGCAAACAAGAATGAAAACAAAAAATTAAGATCGAAGCAAATTTTGAAGGAAAAGATATTTTATAATAATATTGTGAAATTACATACTGGAGGAAAAATGATGCAATAATTCTTGAATAAACGACTCGTAAATAAAAATGCGTAGATTTTCACTCTGAAAATCCCAAATGAAAAAAATTGGAAAAATTTTCTTGTTTTTTTTTTCATCAACGTCCTTCAACTTTCCCATTAACGCGATAAAAGCAAATTGCTCGTCACTCAGACATTGAATTGACAGTTCAATCACTCGTCGAATATAATCCTCAATTCGATGATTGCGCGAAATTTATGGAACCCCGTCATTTTCGGTAATTTATGTCCTACGAAAAGCACACAGATGCGTCCCGAGGCACAATACGTCGTATGAATCAATATACGCGAGCCGGGAACAAATAAGTTCAGCGAAAGAGGCACGAATAAACGTTGATCATCGTGAAACACGATGTTTACACGAAACAAACAATGACACAATGGTCTTCAGTTTCGTGCACATAATTTATGATAACGTGGAATCAAAATGAAAAAAAAACCTCCAATTTTCCCGCCCGGAATGAATTATACTCAATTGAAATCGCGGTCATTGTCTCGATGGTGTCCGTTTTCACGTTTGCGTAGAGTCGAAATTTTAACGAGGGTTTTAAAAATGTACTTGAAAATAGCATATCAACAACTTTTTTAGCCGATTTATATTTTAGAATTGAAAAAAACGAGTTTTTCATAGTTTTTAAAATTATATTTCCGTTGGACAATAATATTGCATGTATAAATAATTTATTGACAAAGATAATATTTGTTCTAGACAAACATTTATGTAACTTAATATTAATAATTGCTAGAGAACATTCCATGAATGAAAAATGGTTTGGAAAATTTAATGTTTTTTATTGCATTGTTCAATCAATTGTGATGTATGGTAAAAAAAGACATTATCACAAAAGATGATATTGTGAGAAATTTGATAAGTTTTTAATTTTAATTTATCGACTTTTATGTGACGACTGAAAAAGAATTACTGGCAATAGTCGCATCAATAAAACACTTCCGACATTTCCTGTTCGGCCGTAAATTCAAAATTATCACGGATCATAAGCCATTAATTTGGCTAATAAACGTAAAGGAACCTAGCTCGAGACTTATGAGGTGGCGTCTCAAAATTGAAGAATTTGAATATGAAATTCTGTACAAGAAAGGAAACCAAAACACCAAT
>JAPYZL010072716.1:0-16090 GCA_030522825.1 Platygaster orseoliae | reverse complement strand
CCTTTTCATACTTTTTTAGGTTGCTGAGTTTGAATTTGACATTGTTTATGTAAAATTCTTTTGTTTAAACATTCTATTTAAACAAATTTATTAACAATGCTATTTTCACAACATAAATGTCTATTTCATGGTTTTTTGGGTGGATGAATTAGAATTTGACATTGCTTTTGTAAAATGCTTTTGTTCAAACAATCTTTTCAAACAAATTTTTGCACAATTTTTTAATGGATAACAAAGACAGCTGTTATAAATAGACATATTTATATTCATTGCATTATTGCAGATTACAGAAAGCGAACAAAATAACGCGGTGCTTCACTTCTATCGGGTGTCCAACGACACACACCCAAGTTTTTTTTGTCTATTTAGGCTATGAACTACCATGCTATTAAATTATTTCCATCATTAAAAGTTCCTAAGTTGTAAGTAATAAAAAATACAATTGCGTTATTTCAACTGCAAAAGAAATAATACATTTTCTTGCAAGTAGATTCTTGTTCTGATTTTAAACAATCTTTTTTCATCAATCAGTCAGTAAAGTCTCGACTCTAAAATTTAGAACAAATACGTAAATCATGCTAAGCCAAAAAAAATTTTTATTAATTTTGAAGTAAATATCTACGCCAGTTTTTTGTTTAATATGAACAACATTAATAAATTCATTCGTAATTAAATAGTATTTCGTTGATATTATTTTCAAGTCATTATGGAATAAGTTTTTGGATCGCTAGAAGTAAAAAACTTGCATTATGAAAGAATATAAATTTTTAGATGTGGTGAACCTAAACTTTCGACCAATAGTGTAGTTTTGAACAATATCCCTCCCCCGCTCAAGAGACACCCCTTAATCCCTCCATGACCTATTTTTTCCCTCGACAACCCTAAGTTCAATTTTCCGCGCGAAAAATTTCGACCACCACCGAGACCTCATAAAAAAGGCATTACGAAACCACACTCCATCACTTGCGTCGCGTTTAAGCGGCTTAAATCGAGGACGAAAAAGCGTTTTTCCTCAGACCTAGAGGACCTTAAAAAAATCATAACTCCACGAAAAAAAAGGAAAGTCTGGAACGGAAACCAAAGAGAATCGCCAAAACAACACTTGAGCGCAACAGACGCGGTCGCGATTCCATTTGCGAATCAATTTGAGCGCGATGATTACGAAAATGCTTTAATAGTGAATGAATCGAACGGGTGGTTTAATTACCATCTGTAATGAAGTAATCGAAGCCATCGGGATAAATTTTTAATCCGCGCTTTCCACGGGGATGTAATTTGGGTCACGCTGCGGATGATAAAACGCGGACTTTTAACGATCGCGGTGTGTATCCTCGCGTCATTTCCGCGGTGCAATTACGCGATTGCGTTTTCGGAGGACAGGCCAAAAGTAATTTCCAGGGAATCAATTTCCACACCGCGATTCGCCGAGGAGGAGTTTCAATCTCTTTCACACGAGCCCATAGTTACTGCATTTTTTTTTGTTTTTTTTTTTGAATTATCAATTCCATAAAAATATAAAACATACCATATCCAACGCAACTCGTTTCAAATTCTTTGAGTTTATAATAATTTTTTGATTGCCTCGAATGTTTTGGACAAAATTCAAAAAACTTTCGAATAGAAAGATTTTTTGTCAATTTCCGTGATTGGAATGTCTGACAATCAGTTATTTGTAAGTAATTGTATAGTTGATACTTAAGTAACAAACAAACTTTTGAAACTGATGAAATTAGAAATTAGGTTAAGTTAAGTTAAGTTAAGTTCTCTTTGAATTTCAAATTACATATTGGAAAATGACTTGAATGTATGTCAAGATAAATATCAAAAAAATCATTAATGTCATATAAATAACAAAAACCACTAAAGACTCCATGGTCTGTCTCCAAGGGACAGTAACTTAAAATCACCTCTCAGTTTCGACCCTCGTACCGTAGTAGACTATTTCTCTCGTGGCCACTGGGGCGCTCTGAATTCCAATTAGATAATGAAGTAATGAAGTCCTCGCGTCCCTATTAAAGACGGTGGGAAAGCTCTTGTTCCGGGCGCGTACGTGAAAGGGGAAAATTTTCCTTCTCCTTTTCCGACAGGATCCGGGATTGTTTGAGCACAATAACGAATGTAAAGCCGAGGGTCCTGTACACTCGTAGGTACGGGTGGGACCATCTGTGGGCGAGCACGGCGACGAAAATCCTGAAGGGCTCGGCGAAAGTTAAACTAGTTTCACATACAGTTTCGGCTACTCAATGAAACTCGAGGATGCTGGCCACGCCGGCGTCGTCACAGCCAACTTATTCCGGGGCAGCGACGCATGAAATACGCGTTTGCATCGGGGACGATTTGCATTTCGCTTGTCTTCGGTATCCGGCGTTTGTTCTGTCGAAGGGATTTTTTTCCTCCGCATCGGAAGTGGATACGAAAATTGAATTAGAGTTCTCGAGAAATGAAATTTCATGAATCCATAAACATTGGTTCAAACTTTTCGTGGTTATTTTTGGAGAAAAAAAGATGATATTTATTGCAATACTAGGTTCTGTATTAATTCAGTTTCAGTTTAAGGTATAATTTTAATTAGGAAAGCTTTTTATTTTAATCAAATGTGCACATAGGTATAAATTATTTGATACACATTAATTTATCTAGGTTTTTGGCTTATATTAGCCAGATAGTTATAAATTTTGCTTCATTATTAGTATTTTGCGTAATTAGTGGCAATGCTAGTACAATATCGGTCCGAATTTGATTCCTTACTTTATGACTCACAACAGGCCGATGATCAGTTAAATATAATCAAATCTAATATGAAGTCAATAATCGGGTTATCTTTTAATATTATTATAAAAATCCAATAATTTGTTACACCTTGAAATTTGCAGTAATTTCGTGATTCGTAAATTTTGTAATCTGGCAATATTATGTGCTTTTTCTTAATTTGACTATTTCGTGTGCTTTTGTAACATTTTTCAATTCTTTGACATTTAGGAATTTTCCAAAATTTTTTAATTCAATGAAAATAATATAGTAATTTTTGTAAATCTGTACCACTTAGAGACTTTTCCATTGTAAAAGTTTTGAAATTTCTTGAAATTTTTAAGTTCGTAACATTTTGAAATTTCGAAGCACTTTGTGATTTAGTAACATTTTTCAGAACTTTTAGATTGGAATTTCAATTTATTCAATTTTACTTTTTAGTTGATTTCATAGTTGAACTTCTTATTCCCTACTATAGCCACATTTCCTACCATAATAAAATTTTTGAGAAATATCGAGTATATGAGCTAAGATGATTCTGGCCCCGGGTCTTCATGAAACTTCTTATGTTCTATGATAATGCAATTTTTAACTATGAAAGACTAATTTCAATGCAGTAGATGAGCTAAGCCGGTTCTGGTCCAGAGGTCCCAGAGCCAGAACCAGCTTAGCTAATCTACTGCAAAGGACTTATTTCTTGTCTCCGACAGTGGCAATGATTCTCTTAAAAGATAGAGAGGTATAGAAAAATACTTCTTTAAAATTTCATCATGGTAGGACATAAGAATTTGATTGAGTTAATGGAATGAAGTTTTTTTTATTATATAGAGAGATTTGTGTGAAGCTCTATTGATAACAGAAAATGTTTCCAAAAGTTACATCAAGTTATTTCATCACATCTTCTCGTCGTTACAGAAAATATTTGGCGTTGCAATCTATAACAAAATTCATCAAACTTGCTTCCTCGAATATTTCACCTTCGCAACGGGAGCACTTTATTATGGCTTCATTATTATCAGCGAAGCGTAAATAAAACTCCCTCGCATTTCATAACCCGGATATGAAAACGTCCTCGAATCACCATCACTTTTGTTGCTGTTCATTATGTATTCCAGGCTCATGGTTACTTATTTCGTAAAAGCTGTAACCATTCCTCTCTTTATTATTAGTCTTCTTTATGGAATTGCGCGAATTCGTAATTTGCTCGATGTGCACGTCACCAGCTAACAATGTTGATGTGCTAATTTTATATTCGATGCATTAAATAACCAATAAGAGACGACGGAATCATAATAAAACACGATCGAAATGATGAATCATAAATTTTGCCTTCAAACAATCACAAATTCATGAGGAGCTGTAGAAACTGCAAATATAGCATTGACCCGATAATTAGATGTTATAGAAAAATTCACTTATATCTGGCATAAAACTTTACGTGATTACAGTGTGGAAATCACAATTATTCATGAAATTTATGTTGTCCTGCACAGTTAAATATTACAATTACCTTCGATCGATAAAACATAATGATATGAAATTCGATGGCACTGATTTCAATTTTGCCTTTATTGTGATCTGTGTCCGAGAACTAATTGAATGAGACTTGTATTGATTATGTACAATGTAATATTTATTTAATATTCATGCCTTTTGTGCGATTACTTGCACTCGTTCGTCAGAACATGAGTTCAGTTAGTTACAATGGATGTGTGCTGTCTGACCGAAGCCTGAAAATACTACTGAATTTCAACGAGTGCACGCAATATACATTCACCTAAATTCGCTAAATTCAAGTGAATAATCATTATGAGAATCCGGACTCAAGAAACAAAAACTCAAGAAAAATGTTTCGATTTCTTTATAAATAATATAGTTGGAAACTTATAAAATTTTCTTTGATGAATTTTATGGAAACGATTCGCCAACTTGGTAACTCAAGCATGCGAAGTTGTATGAAAAATGAATATTTTGGTAGATTAACAAATTACAGATATAGGTGTTTTGAATTCTGATTAATTTTGAGAATTTGATTTGACAACTTTTTGGTTTTGAATATTATGAACTTTGAACTAAAGTGAACAAATTATGTAATATCACATGAGTCTTGAAGGTCTGTAATCTTTCATGGCAAAGATCTAATAAGAGTTGTATGAGTATTTCTTACAGGAATAAGATTTTTTTTTAAATAGAAATTACAAAAAAAGAATATAAAAATCAACATTCAACTTCAAAAAAGATCTTCATGGAAATGAAATTTTTCAAATCCTGGACTTCTACAACTTTTTGGCATGAATTTGGAGTTTAGTTTATTAAAAAAAGCTGCTGACACATAACAAAATTGTGTTATATTTTCCTCTATTATTAAAGATATAAAAAAAAGGAGTATTTTATCAAAATATATAAAACCATGTAGGTTAGATAAATTTTGATTTGGTGTACTTGCAAAGTAAAAATGGGGTCGTTTATAATTTTTTAAAGACATTTCTAAGATTTTCTTGTCAGAAACCAAATGAAGGGTGAGGAATCAAAAGAGCCTAACCCACATTTCCATAAGGCGGTTTTCTTACGTAATAGGCGAAGAAAATAAGCTTTATCAAAAAGTGGGTTAGGCCCTTTTGATTTCTCACCCTTCAAATATAGAACGTATCTGAAAGAACAAAATTAAAGATTGAACAAAGAAAAAATATAGACAATCGCAGGATTATTTTTACACTCTACCAAATCTTCCCTTTTTTTTCAAGAGCCTTCCAGTCTACGCGATTGAAGGCGAACATTTCAAACGATTTTCAAAAATTTTTTTTCACTGTCCCTATACACGACCTCTTGAATATTTCATTATTCATAAATAAATGTGTGATTCACGTATAAATAATAAATATAAATAACATGTAAATTCTCTTTCTTCAAAATATTTTCAATTTGTCTCTTATTTCTTTCTATATGGGGCAAAACTAAAAAATTCTTTTTCTCTTTCCCATTAACACTGATTGAATCATACCTCAAATATTTTACGCTTATCATCTTTCTTTTTATATTCTGATTTATGAATACTAGTGGGTGATTATTCATCAAAAGTATTTTCCTAACTTTCTTAAAATTAACATCATGAAATCTTTTGTCAGACAACCTCATAACCTTATCAACCATCCCATATATGAAAGGTTGAATGTAAAAGTCGGAAAAGAAAAAGACAGATAGATGTGAAACTCCATGTTTTCTGTCTCTACTCGTCAGACTTTTACATTCGGCCTTTCATATTATCGATGTATTTTGTTCTGAAAGATTCTTTGAGTGAAAATTCATGAACCTTTCTGTGGAAGTTTGTTTTCTGCACCAATCAAATATCAGTTTTTCGCCTATTCTTATAATCTTTATTTCTAAAAATTTAATTTCCCCTATAATGTATTTTATATTACATTATAATAACATTATTATATTTTTGAAATATAATAATTCAACTTCTTATTTCTGTTTCAGGACAGTCCAGGTCGGGGAGAAGCTCGTATGGAATGGCATCGCGGGGAACCTCGCCAGCGGCGCTGCCGATAACGATATCCACTTTCTGGGCGTTGCTAGCGACCCTGGCAGTGTCCGCGAACGGGCTCTGCCCAGCGAGATGTCACTGCGACGACGAAGCCCTAAGGGCCTCCTGCACCAACAGCGGCCTCGACGTCGTGCCCATCCAACTCAACCCCGGCGTCACCCACATGAACCTCACGGGTAACAGGGTATCCAACCTCCACATGGCCTTCGTCTTCTACGCCAACCTCGACACCCTCGACCTCAGCTCCAACCTCATCCACACATTGGGTTCCGAGAACTTCGCCCTTCAACAGTATCTCCTGAGCCTTGACCTCAGCAACAACACAATTCACAGCGTGCCCAAGAACGCCCTTCAAGGTCTCATCAGGCTCAAAGAACTCGACATGTCCTTGAACAACATCACGGACATCGATGAACTCGCGTTTCGATACACCAGCGAATTGGAGTACCTCAATCTCAGTGGAAACTCCATCACGAGCCTACCGAACGAGCTTCTCAAGAACCTCCACGTCATCAGGTCTCTTGTGCTTAGCAGGAACTCGTTGCTGGAAGTCCCGGCAAAGAATCTGGCGCTGATTTCGGCTAGTCTCGAGAGGCTAGATCTTGCAGATAACCTTATCCAGGAACTCGACAAGAAGTCATTTCCCTCCTTGCCGGAATTAACGAGCCTGAGTTTAGCCAATAATGTGCTTCGGAGTATCAATGGTGGGACATTCGACCATTTGCCGAAGCTGCTTGTTTTGGATTTGTCGGGAAACAACTTGACTTCTGTTCCAACCCAAGCATTTCTGCAGCTCAGAGTGCTATCGAGTTTGAGTCTCAGCAGGAATCCCTTGGGCACGTTGCACAATGCGGCGTTTCGTAATTTGTTGGAGCTTCGGAATTTGGAACTGGTAGGTAGTCGGTTGTTGTGATAATTTACTTTAATATTGAAATTATTGTCGGGTTTCGAAGTCCTTTTATTAAACGATAGTAGAGTACATGTCTAACTAGCGTGGAAAGTGTTTTTGACGAATTTGAGTGTCGGAAACTTCTTTCTGCACTTTTTCGAAAAGCTATGGATTTAATTGTCTGAACTATTGCGATTATTTGGAATACAGTAGAACCTAATTTAAGGGATAACTTATTATCAATGTGTGAATCTGCTCAAGTGTAGAGATAAAAGTAAGTTGCTGATCCTCAGTCCCTCGATTGTCTTTTTAGGGATCTTGTATGTTAGGAAATCATAGCTCGAAGTGCTACCATTCGGGGCAAATTGTTATTCGGATTTCTAGCATTTAACACTCAAAATTACATACAGGGTGGTCCAGTTTAAACAGATAATATTTTAACCAAATTTTTTTAATATTTTTCTGAATCGAAAAGTCAGTCCTCTGCCACTTTTCACAAAACTCAAAAACAAAAAAGTTATTCAAGTTTGAAATTTAAACAATAAACGCGCTTTTATGAGGAGTGGGAATAAAAACTACGTACCAAATTTTACCCAAATTTTTTCATATTTTTCTGAGTAAAAAAGTCCTTTGCCACTTTTTACAAAACTCAAAATCTAAAAAGATATTTGAGTTTGAAATCTGAGAAATCTGATTGGTCGAAACTACTAACTCGAATATCTTTTTTGAATTTGAGTTTTTTAAAAAGTGGCAAAGGACTTTTTTACTCAGAAAAATATGAAAAAATTTGGGTAAAGTTTGGTACGTGGTTTTTATTCCCACCCCTCGTAAAAGCGCGTTTATTGTTTAAATTTCAAACTTGAATAACTTTTTTGTTTTTGAGTTTTGTGAAAAGTGGCAGAAGACTTTTCGATTCAGAAAAACTTGAATAACTTTTTTGTTTTTGAGTTTTGTGAAAAGTGGCAGAAGACTTTTCGATTCAGAAAAATATGAAAAAAATTTGGTTAAAATATTATCCGTTGAAAGTGGACCACCCTGTATATAACCGATTTTCAAATACCTCAACCATAATTTCTTATTTCAATCAACTAAAGCAAAAATTTTGTAATTTTGTTTTCTGAAATAGAGTTATTAACTGGAAAGTACGGTACGAATTGAATCTTTTATCCTTTCCTAAATTTTGACTATGAAAAGATAGAAAAAACAGTTAGTAGATATTTTTTATAATTGTAATTTGTAAGTGCACGTCGGTGGTAAAATTTCCTTTTTTTTATTCGGTTTTCAGTTAGAAAATTATATAATAATATTTGTTATATCATTTTTTTGCTTATTCCTTCGATCTTCCAGTAACCAATGCGATTAGTGAAATTCCTTTATAGTAAATTTCAAAAGTATTCAAATCTTGATAAATGTTCAATTCTAAATTTCAATAGAACCTTATGAACTCCGATAAACTTTACAAAAATTTTAAGTGTAAACTGACAAAATTTAAAACATAAAGAAAAGTGAAAAACGAAATTTTTCAAACGAAAACATATTTCAGTGAATTATCAGGAGCGATTATTACTTCGTCTAAGAAATTTTTCTTCATCGACAAAAAATTGAATCTCTTGTTTTTTAATGGATTTTAAAAGTATTTCCAAATTTTTGACCAGTTATTTTAACTGAAAAAAAAAAATTAAAAATGTAAAACTTGAAGTTTACAAAAATTTTTGTAAGTCATAGGGAATTTCTGGAAGTTAGTTTCTACTCCTGAAATGAAATTGAAACAAAATTTTTCAAAACATGTTAAAATTATAGAAGATATGCAACAATTTTCTTAAATCCTTGAAGTTTTCAGAGCATGTTCTTTTTCAACAGTCGCGAAATATAAAGAAACTTTTTTTCACGTTTCGAATAAATAATAAATACCAATGTAATGTTATGATTTATTTTTAAATATTGATTGCGTTGAAAACTTTTTTATAGTTAATAATTTTTAAATTAACTAAAATTTTCTCAATTACAAAAAATACTGGAACATCCTTACAAATCACCGAAATGAAGACAATTTCTTATAAATGTTCCTTGCAATTTATAAAATCAAAATAATGTAAAAATCCTTTACATTTCCTGCAAACCCGTAAAAAAGCTTCAAAAACGTATAAATTATCATAATAACTTTTCAAACCACAAAATTCAAAAACTTAAAACGAGCTTCTTCTTCTTACTAAACATTTTTTCACAAAAAAATCTTACATCGAAAATTACGAAAATTTTTATTTTCACAATACTTGATTGCACATTATTCAAATAAGGAGATAACAGCAGAACCTTATGTAAAATCAAAATCGAAATAAAATTTTGAAATGGTTTCCTAACGTATTTCCTGTTCTCCAAAAACATAATTTGCAGATTATCCACAAACGGGGATTGACTGTATATAGATAATATCCATTATACCAAACTTTCATACATTCTATCAACTACCAAATGATATTTGACCATCGATATTCAGAGAAATCATTTAAAAAATACTTATAACTTCCTCAAATTGCTCAGCACATGCGGATCATTGCAAATTCAGGCCTATATCGAACGGTTTTCATGTGATTACAATAGATGTTTGATGGAATCATTACCATTATTTTTATTACAGTCGGACTGTGCCATTGTCCACGTTTACCCTCGGGCGTTCGCCGACAATGTGAATCTCGAGAGGATTTCCATGGACAGGAATAGGGACCTCAAAGGACTGCCTACAAGGATACTTCACAGTGCCAGGAAGTTGAGGCGAGTTTTTTCATGTTGCTCGAGTATCGTTTAATTATTCATAAAAGTTAAAGGGTCTCTCATCTTCCCTCCTCTTCCCCAAAAAACTTCTTATGAAATGGTTTTTATTTTTAAAACTACGTTCGAGTAGTTATTGCCAGTTTGTAAGTTCATGATTGGAGTTATACCTAATTTAGGATGAACAGCAACTTATTCGATGCCTGGAAATAGTAATTTTTTTTTCAAGAAAAAACACCTTAATATCCGAATAAATGTACTTGGATACTGTAAAAAAGTTCCTGATTTAAAAAAATATTTGATGAGGACTCAGTATTCAAGAATTTTTCATAAAATCTGCAACTTAAGATGTTTGTAAGTAAATATAGTAGATAGGTATATAATATTAATGATATAAAAACGTTAATAATGATAGAAAAATAAAATACACTCTTTTCAACGTAGTTCTCAGACAATAATTATTTCAGGATGATCAAATGCTTCATTCGTATTCTACGTTGATTATAATTGATGCTCGTGATAAGATTACTCTTGATAGGTCTTATCGTCTACGAACTCACATGTTAAAAAAGTGGAAACTGGGTTAATTGGATTAGAAGTAGACGGTTATAAATGTTTTGCAAACTCATAATTTTTTACCTCACTGAACAATAATAGACGAACGATTGAAAGTTATTCGGAACTGAAGAGAAAATTGAATTGCAGCGAAATCGCGAAGTAGAAGTTTTTTAGGATTCAGAGATGTTAAAAACTAACTCACTTTGTGAATATTATAATTTATTTGGAACCCAGAACTTTCCACTGAAAATAAATTTTTGCAGCAATTACTATTAATTTTGTAAAAATATTTAAAATAAAAATATTGGAATAAAATGATAAACAATATGATAAAAAATCATTGACGATGTGAAATGCCTACTTATTTATAAAAAGAACAATTTAATGTAAATAGTTATTCTGAGACTGCCCCTTTTATTTTAAAGTAAATTCTCAATCTTTTGATTTTCTAGACAAAATATATACAAAATTTACAATATCTAAGAACATTTACGAAATCAATCAAAGTTGTGCGAAGCTATCAAAAATTACGAATTAAAAATGTATTCACCGATTTTCGTATCATTTTTTTTTTTTTTTTTTTCATCGATTTTTCATATTGACCATAAAACGTTCACTTTATACACACTTTTGAAATTATTTCCAAAAACTATGATGATTTTTGCTTAAATGTACAAATATTCAACGTTCATCCTTTTTTTGTATTACTTTTTTTCAAATAAACGTATTCTGCCAAAAACAGCATTGTTATGTACTGAGATGTACGCAAATTTTGTCAAAAAAATAAGTCCAAAATAATGCATTTTTTTAGTTTAGTGAAAATAAAAGATAAAATTTTTTGTAATTACTATTAAACAATAAAACAGTCAAAACATATGAAAATTTCAAGACAAACTAGTCCTCTGATAAGTAAATTTTTTTTTTTTACATCAATGAATGACAAGAGTTTGAAAATTGAAATCACAAAAATCTACGTTTCACAACAATGAATTTGCACTTTTCGTTGCCTTCACAATTTAAAATTCAATCAGTGAAAAAAATGGTTTTTATAAAAAAAATATATACGTATTTTTTTATTATATCAAGCCTGCAAACCATTTTCAACATTTTATTCCATTTATACGATAAAATATATTCACGTAAATATTGATTGATTAATTTAATTGAATCGGATAATTAATTTATCAATCAGTTGAACTTTTCCTTCATCATGAAATGATTTAAAATGATCCCATTTCATGCACATTGCACTAAATGATTTAATTATTCAAAATTCCTTACATAAAAAAATATTTAAAGTGAACAATGCACATTTTTTCAGAAAAAAATTTCGTGGTTGCAATCGCAACGAAAGTTTTGAATTTTTTTTTTGAAAAATATAAGATAAATAAGGTATTCATATTATGAACTTAAAATAATCGTTTTGAACGACTTGTTAATATGCTGAGAATAATCATTTTCATTAACTTATTCATAAAAAAAGTATTAAATAAAAATACAAAATTATTTGTTATCTATTGAAACGAATAAGGTCTGTTCATAAAAAAATACCTGATAGTTCTAATTACGAAAAATATTTTTAAAATTATAACGATACACTAATCAAAGCGCGGAGACGCAGTTTTTGTTATTTTATCAGTCAGCAATGACAATACTTTAGTTCAATTTTTACCATCAGAATGAACTCATCCTGTTGAACATTAATAATTGTTTGTGAAAGAAAGTTATTGAAAATTTTTCTTGATAAAGTCGTGATTGCACCAAAGTTGTAGAATTCGCAAGTTCGTCGCTGCGACATAGATGCCATCAAATTAAATATAAGTAAATCGAAAGGCTTTCGTGAATATTCATGAGTGGTAACATGGAGCTCATTGTTGTGAGCGAGTTTACTTCAACTTTGCTACCGAATCTACCGATGATTAATTTCAGTCGTAGCCCCAGTACTTTCCAAACCTTGACTACTCCTCAGTCTGAATTCATTGTCAAAAATTCCAATTTCCTTTTGTTTAGATAAAGTTTTTGTCATTAAAAAGATTGATACAAATTCATGTAAAAAACGAGAAAATCGAAAAAAAATATAAAAAATATAATAAATCTGTCAATATACATGCAGAAATCTATCAACTACAGCATGATAAAATACAATAATAGTTAAATAATGAATATAACAATTCAAATTTGAGAATGGAAAAATGTTCATTTCACGAAACAAAATCCGCGAAAACATGCACTTATCGTGACAGTTTTTACATTTGGAACAGTTTTAAATACTCATTATGTTTTTACACTATACGTTTTTGAACAACTTGAGCACAGTTCATGGATTTTTTACAATTTTGAAAGTTTTAATAGTCAAAAAGCTAACAAACGTTTTTGTACTTTTTACAATTTTGAAAATTTCAACACTCTTGACAGTTAGATAGCTCACAAAGGATTATACACTTTTGATGATTCTTCGTTGGACAGTAAAGTTTTTCTTATTCCTGACATCTTAGCAGTCTTAGATTTATTTTATTTAAACTTTCAACACTTTTATTTGTTTAATTTTTACATTTTTGATAGAATATGGATAATTTTTTTATTTTATAATGGATTTTTACATAAATTCCTTTAGATTGTGAAAAATTTTTAGTATTTTCATAAATTGCTAGTATTCTTATAAATTGATCTATATATGTCAAGAATTTGTTAATTTGCATATCAGAGTTCTGATAAGTATTGGTATCTTTTCAGATTTTTAAATAAATAATTTACAGATTTTGAGGGTTGCATAGACTTCTTAAATTTTCGTATTTTTTACCACTGATAAAATTTCGTAGTGCATTCTAATAGTGAAGATTCTGGTCAGAATCATTTTTATTTTATTTTTTTTATTTAATCATGTATCCACCATTCAGGAACTAGATTGCTCAGAAACTATTCAAATTTTTGTATTTTGTATTTATCTTCGTAATGTTTGTTTGAATTACAACGTAATAAAGTATATTACAATTATTTATCGCATTTTTTTTAATTACATACTCATAAACTAGATGTGGTTTATTATAATAACAAATATATGCGAAATTTGTACATTAGTAAAATAGCAGACTATTGGTAACGAATAATTAAAAACGATTTCTTACAACAATTTGTTCACAAGAAACAGCAGCTAAATATGATAATAGATAGAAGTAGGATAAAATATTTATCGCGATCAATGAAGAAAAACGGTTCATAAATAATGATGAGTCGATGAGAATTTGTTTATTTCAATTTTGGTATCGAATTTTAAATACGGTAATTCGTTTCTTACCATTATTCAAAAATTAAATTTTGAGGAAGATTCTTCATCAACTATTTATTTACATCAATTTATTTATTCCAATTTGATGATACTGATTAGTTATGAAAATTTGTTTTCAACAGTTTATCAAGTACTATTGAATTACTATGCTTGAACTGTTACATTTCAGAAATTTCAATTTTATTATTATCATATTAAATCAGAACAAGGCAAAACGTTCATAGAAAAATGTTGATCAAAAATCAATCGATTCTTGACATAAGATTTATGTCAAATTTCTACAAATAATATAATAATAAAAATTTAGCAATGCGACCGAAAACTTGGAACAAATTCATATTCAATCTCCGCACTCATGATTTGAATTAGTAGAAAACTACTTATTATTAGCGGAATTTCATTAATTGAAAAAGAGAAAAGTGAACCACTAAAGATTAGTGAAAAATCACTAATTGAAATAGTGATTTTAGCTTACTGATTAAATGAGTAAGTTATGACTAAAGAAATTAAACTAGTCTTATTAGTGCATTATCACTAAACAATTCAACTAATGAAAAAGTCAATATTTGCTGATTTGGTAGGTTGATTATGAGATTTTTACTATTGAGAATAGTGTTGATTAATTTAATCAGTGAATTTTCACCACTTACATTAGTGAATAGTTACTGTCGAGAATAGTGAATATTTATTCCACATACAGAATATTCACGAAATATTCTGTCACATATATATTGAATTCTACTTATTTGATCGTCCACCATCAAATTACTTTTTGAAAAAGTCAGAATTTACTGATGCATTAGTCACTAAAAAAATTTTACCAATCGAATAGTAGAATTTGAAACTACTAATGTGGTTAGTGAAAATTTCATTAATGACATTAGTCATAAATTCACTAATTATTAAGTCGTTTCAAAAATTTCATTAATCGAAAGGTAAACTTATAAATCACTAATTCATGTAGTAGAATTCAACTATTTCTTTAGCTAACTTGTGCAATTCCTCTAATTCGATGTTGAATCACTCACTTACTAATGGAATCAGTAAAAATTCCACTGATTCAAACTGAGAGAGTCGACTTACTCGATTTTCCGGTATTTCAATCTTCTAACATTATCAATTTTTCTGTTTAATGTTCTATTATGTTTCCTAATACTTCTCAACATCTGCAAGAACATTTTCTGCCACGTCATTAAGCACCCCATCGATCGTCCTCGTAATCGATTTCCTTAATTCGGCGTTTAATATCGTCGCAAGCTCGGAACAAGGCGATAAAGCGCGGTGGTTATAAATCACGAAAGTTTGCTCATCCTTGGGTGTTTGATTAAATTCACGCGTATCGCACAATGTAACCGCGGAGTTGCGCGGCTTTGATACAAATATGCAGCACCGGAGGAGCGGTCGTTACGCGATGGAAAGGGACGAGCTCCATAAGACGCCGTCTGAAGATACGTAACGTAGTTTCAGAATCGTCTTTGTGGCAAAGTCTTTTATGCGATATCTCCTCTGTGAAGCACGTTTACCTTTTACGTCATTCTCTCGAATTTTCTCTCTCCACTACATTTAACGAATGTGCTCGAGAATACTCGGTAAACCACGAGTTCCATTTGCCTCGAGATTTTTTTTTCTTTTATCTTTTTCCTTTATTTTTTCTTTCTCGCGTTTTTTGAGAGAGGAGAAAAACTCGCGCCATTGTCCGCGATTGGCGTCGTCGACTAAGTAAAACCTATTGAGCGATGTACAGAAATATTAAGGAGTGTAATAAAATATCAGAAAATACAATAAAATTTTATAAATAAAAGGTGATAGAAAAATTGTGTGAATCTATTAAACTACTAAAAACTCAAAGAAAAATGAATTCTACAACATTATACTCCAGATATCTGTTTCGCAGTCTGCAAATATTCTAGATATTAAAAAAAATATTGAAAAATCCTTCCATACTTCATAAATAATAAAAAAATGCGAAAAATACTAGAAATCACGTAGAGCACTAAGAAATTACCAGAAAATTCTTTTAATTTAATAATAAAAAAAAATCCGGATTAAGGTACTCAGATTGAATGTTATTGACACAGTTTTCAGAAAACAAATTTAAAAAATCTCATCGTTAAAATTTCCAATACAATAGCATCAAATTCTGAAAATCTATACAACGCCAAAGTTCTAGAATTTTTGCATTGTAATTTAGAATTAATAATACAGGGTGCGCCACCAAAATCCGGACAAAAAACCATTCAATATTCCCGCGATAATATGCTTCAGAAAGATATCGCTTTCAGTGTCTGAATAC